>VDFB02101889.1:0-142156 GCA_007258455.2 Sequoia sempervirens | reverse complement strand
AAAAGCGAATCACCCAAAACCTTCCTCCAAAACTCCAGACTCTTTAATGATTCAATTTTTGTATCACATAGTAGACCCCATCTCATATTAACCAAGGCAAGATCCTATGTTGTAGAAGCATGTAATTCCACTTTCCTGAAGATTCCACCAATAGGTGCTAAACCAGTTTCAAAACTATAATGCTCCAACGCCAACTCCAACGAATAAATAGAGTAAATGAAAGGCTACAAATAACATATTACCAGTGTCTTCACCAAATCTTTATTGAGAAAAATTTCCATGCAATTGGACAAGAAAGTTGAAGCTACCTCAAAATATAGAGCACGAGCGTTTTTCTAAAGCCATTCCCTACCCACAAATATTCTTATAGCATCCTCAACTTGCACACAAGGAATTGTAAAAACCATACCCAACTTTCGTCTATCATATGCATCGTCCCTTCTTTTCTCCCAAAAACATTTTGGTAGCATGACATGCCATGAAGAATCCATAATATCTTAGTTAAATTGAGAATAGAGAAGAAATAAATCAATACCAAATATATTATAAATGATATGAAGAACATCAAGCTAGTGAAGTATATATAGAATAATAGAAGTTAGTACGAACACAATCAGTATGACATCACACTTTTCATTTTTTAAATTCACCACTATCATTGATGTGACAATTAACATTTATTTCAATATTTGAATCCTTATAAACAAGTGCTTAAAAGGTATGCCTGCAACAGATGACAAGATGGTTGCATAGTGCACATGCAAAATAAACTATAATAATTAAGTTATTTTTAAAATGGGGACATCTCTAGGTTGACAAGACTCGACCCTCAGGATTAAAGATTTAAGATTTAAGTCTTTTTCATAAAATATTTTGGACTGACTTAAGCAATATTAAATGGTAAACAAGAGCATGGTGACTGAAAAACCAAAATAATTAATAAAATATCAACCACTGATTTTTGAAAATCTAACGGTTCTAGTGTTATTTTGGAGGTTTCAGTTCACAAGTCTAGTGCTTCAAGGATTTACTTCCGGAATGCATCTATAGTCATCCATTGAAAATTCATCGAACGGTCCCTCTTTTAAAAAAAATATTATACACATGCATAATTTAAAATGGGGACATCGCTAGGTTGATGAGACTCGACCTTCAGGATTAAAGAGTTAAGATTTAAGGCTTTGTGATAAAATATTTTGGTCTGAATTAGGCATTATTAAATGGTAAACAAGGTTTCAAGAGCACAATGATCGACAAACCTAAATAATTAATAAAATCTCAACCATTAATTTCTGAAAATCTAACGATTCTAGTGTTATTCCGAAGGTTTCAATTCGCAAGTCTAGTACTTCAAGGATTTACTTCCAGAATGCAACTATAGTCGTCCATCAAAAATTTATCAATTAAAACAAACTTTATGCACGTGCATAATTTAAAATGGGGACATCGCTAGGTTGACGAGACTCGACCCTCATGATTAAAGAGTTAAGATTTAAGGCTTTGTCATAAAATATTTTGGTTTGACTTAGGAAATATTAAATAGTAAACAAGAGCATGAATATTTAAAAGGTAAAATATTTAATGGTTCTAGTGTAATTCCAGAGGTTTCAATTTGCAAATCTAGTGCTTGAGAGATATACTTCTAGAATGCAACTACAACCATCCATCGAAAATTCATTGAACGATCATGGTCCATAATTTCGCATGGTCGTAATTTGGAACCTTAGAACCAAAGTCTAAATTTTTGAATTTTTTGAAACCTCTGACACACCGACTACAAAGATGACCAAGAAAGACTTGCAACTAAGGTTAGGAAAAGCACCAAAACTCCAAATTTGGTGAATTAAGATAGGAAAGGTGGCAACTAAGGTTAGGAAAAGCACCAAACCCTGACTTTGGTGAATTAAGATAGGAAAGGTGGCAAGGACAGTGCATTTATGAAGTGAAGATTGTGGGCAGATTTTAGCAAGTGAACATGACTAGAGGATCGATGAGTAATTAAGATCAGTACGTGTGGAGTTTGGAAAACTATTACCTCTCGACCCTCGATTAACAAAGTTAATAATAGAGTTTGGCATGGAGAAGAAGGAACACAGAAAGCCTGAAAGGGTGGTGGTGGTGGTAGTGTAGCTGCAACAACTTTCAAATGGAGGCCAACTTCACTCTACATTTGAGGAGGCAATTAAACTTGTTTTATGGTGAAGCTTCTAAAAAAATATTAATGGGTATGTTTGTATTCACTGATGGGAGATCAGTACAAAGTGTGCAGATGATTTTAAGGAAATCCTTTGGAAATCTAAGGCATAGATACAAAAGTAACATGGATGTATACTCCTTTATTATAGCATGGGGTTTGGACTTGGGGGAATCGACAAGCACTGTGAGAGAAGTGATGGAGATGATTGTGCATCGAGATTTCTTGGAAGGATTAGAATCAATACTTGAATGGGCAGTTCTAGGTGAAGGTTTCCACATCCGGGAAGGCTTTGAAAATGTGGAACTGGAAGGGGTAGAAGGATGCATCCCTTTCATACATTGGCTAGAGGATAAGATTAAAAAATTGATGCAGGGAAGAATCAAGGTTAGGATGGCAAGCATTGAAGCTCTTTATAGAGTTGATGAAGGTGGAAGCAATTATAGCACAGGAGAAAGTGGAGGAAACATGCATGAAAGAAAAAGGACAAAATGTGAGGAAGTGGAAGATGAAAGGAAAAGCAACAAGGAAAATTGGTTATGAAATGGGTAGCACTAGTTGAATTTGTAGTTTTTGTAGGGTTTTTGCAGAATTAACACAAGACTAGTACTAAATTTTTGGCTTGTTGAAATATGTAAGGTAGATACAGATAGTTGTGAACTAGTTTTAGTTGGGAAAGGTTACTTTTTATGTTATGAAGCATGTTAAGATGCTTCTTTGAAAAAACTATTATAGCTGTAGGTGATTTTTGTATTGTTGATGAACACAATGAGACAAATAATCTTTATTTTCATGCATTTTTTTATTAGTTTGATATTATGTTTAATTTGCCAATGTTTTTTTCTTAATCATCTGAAAGTAGGTTTAATTCGCCAATGAATTTTATTTTTTAGTTTGAAAAAAAATTTAATCACCAACAAAATTATTTTTCTGGTTTGAAAACAGGTTTAATTCACAAATCAAAATATTTTATTTCTTTGAAAATAGATTTTAATCACCAATGGAAAAATTTTAGTGGTTTTAAAAATTTTGCATTTCGCTAGGATTTTCCATAGACTTCTAGTGATTAGAAAAGATTCACCAATGGAAATTATTTTTTCTTTCACAAAAAAAGAAAAAAAATTCCACTAAAATTAATATTTTTATCTAGAAGTATACAAGATTCACAAGGATTTTACACCTTCGCCGAGGGGGGAGTTTCTTGAAGTTTTCCCTAGTGCCCCCACATAAGGAAGAGTATCTAACTCTTTAAGATGTTGGATTTTCCTACTCAAAGCTTTACATTCATTAGTGGAATGACCATGAACTCTATGATATGTGCAAAATTAAGTCTTGTGATATAATTTCTTTCAAGTTTTTTAAGGAAGGCTTATCAAGTGATCTTGGAGGAGTCTCGACAAGATATCTTCTTGATTAATGGGAGAAGATGTTTCTTGATTATGTGATAAAGATATCTCTTTCTTATATGTACAATATGTCATACCTACGCAAGACTCTGTAAATTGTGAGAATTTGTTCTCTCTTGTACATGAGGGTGTAAAATCTAATGAATTCAAATCATTAGTGTTTTGCAAGATGAAATTGACATTAAGCGAAGAGTTCTTTGTGTGTTTGATTTCTTGCAAAGGAGAACCATCAAGACCTTTAGTGTTTATTAGTTCAAGATGCTTTACAATTAAGGTTGAATTAGAAGAATGTTGTATGAGAGTGTTGATGTTGAGTGAAGGCTTGTTGATTTGTATCAAAGGAAAATAAACAAGACCATGATTTTTTTATTCTATGTGAGGATCAATGGGGACACAAATACTTTTTTTTCTAGTAGCACATCCTTTTCCACTATAGCCAAACTGTTTCATAAGCTCATACCCTTTTCCATAAAGCTTTTTCATTACTTTTGGATCAAGGTGTTGGTCATTGTTGTGTTCATCAAAGGTTGATGTGTAATTGGTTGTGTTTTTGTCTAAAGTGGTTGAGGTTGATTCTTTCAAAGGATCATCCATGAGTGGTGGTGTGAATTCTAAGGAACCCCAATCATCATCTAATAGCTTTGTGACTTGTTCAATATGTTGTTGTTTGTTTTTTTGTTGGACGAGTTCCACTTGCGTAGTTGGTGTTAATGTGTTTAAATGATGTACATTGTTTTTCTCAATGTGAAAATGACTATTTGGATTAGGGTCAGCTTCAAGTGTGAACACTTTGTTTTTTTTAATGTATTTCAATTTGTGATGAGAGTAGAAGGAACTGCATTCATTTTATGAATCCATGGTTTTCCTAGAAGGAGATTATATGAAAGTTCATGAGGCATAACATGAATTTTTGTATCCAATGTGGCCACTCCAACTGTAATAGGTAGAGTAATCACAGCAAGAGATTGCTTTGCTACATTTTCTAAGCCTTTAATAGATAGAGAATTAGGTTGAAGTTTTGATGTATCCACACGAAGCCTATCCAAGAGTTTTATACTACACACATTAAGAGCGGAGCCACTGCCAACAAGGATTCACTTTATCCTTGTCGTATTATATTGATATGTCATTTGGGAAGCTTCATTTTGTTTTTGCGAGTCCAAAGGGGGGAGTTCACTTTGGTGGAAAAAATTTCAACATTCAATCCTTGAATTATAGATGCGATGTTAGTTGATTGCACATTAGATGGGATAGGAACTTGTTGTAAGGCCATTTGAAGCATAGTGTGATAGGTAGGTGAAGTCTGAAGAAGGTCCCAAAGCGAGATCTTGGCGGGAGTGCTTTTAAGTTGTTCAAAAAGATCATACTCCTTTAAGAGAGGGGAACTAGGTAGTATATAATTAGGAAAAGGTAAGGAGGTTGGGGTTGGTTGGGGTGGTGATAGAATGTTGCAAGTGTTATATGTATGAGCAACAGTATGATGACTTCGTTGTTGCAACACATTATTCTGAGGTGGGTTTAGGTAGAGGGTTTATGTGACGGTGGGTAAAGAAGGAGTTCAAGTTAGTTTTGAGTTTGTTGTTTACATGTTAAAGGGGATAAAGGATTAGAGGGTTCTTAGAATGTCCCACGGGGTATGTATGAGGTCCATTAATCAAGGGGGATTGAATGGATGCTTGCGTATTCATAACCTCAGTGGTCTTGGTTTGATATATCTCTAATAAAGGGGAATCAATAATCACCTTTTGATCTAAGGAAGACACATTATTATTGTTTCCATTTTCTAATACCATGATATTCTCCCTAGGAGGATAGTTTTTAAGAGAACTACAAACCGAATGTTCTTGACATTCAAATGTTGGTTCGTCTAAAAATACTTTGTCACAAGTAGGGGAATGATTAATGGTTGAATTTTTTTGCTCCATAAGGGTTGAATTAGGTGAAAGGGGACAAGTAAGTTTTTCATGACACTCATGAATTGTGTTTGCGAACATCAAAGCATCTTCCTTATAACTAGGGGAGATACTAGGAGAAGAATGAGTATGATTATCATGATCATTTATGACTTTATTCCTTTGTTCCCTAATGTCTTCCAAAATAGGATAGGTAGCCTGGGAAGGATCATAAAGAGGGTTGTTATAAACCAACATATCCACATCATTTATAATCTTATCTTCCTCAAAATTATTCTCACAATCCAAAGAAGAATGGAAATTAGGTAAGGTGATGTGCAAGAAGGTGTCTATGATTTCGTTCTCTTGTGCCAAAATATCTTCCCAAATGGGATGAGGAGAAGGACAAACATGATCCTCATTATTCTCAACGATTGTATCTTCTTTCAGCAAGATACCTTTGTCACTAAAAGGAGAGGTATTGGGAAAAGCACAATTATGATCATCATGATTATCTATGTTTTTATACTCTTCTATCACATTATCCACACAAATAGGAGAGATAGGAGGGGGTGTAAGTTTAAGGTTAACATTTTTAGTTTCACCCACTTGTGCTAAGAGAATCTCATAACTAGGACATGCATTGAATGAATGACGATCATGCTTACTGACTAACTTTTTCTTTGCAAATTTGGAGAAGATTGAAAGTAACATTTGGAAAAAGGAAACTATGCAAATTTAAAATGCAATGTAAGAAAGAAAAATGAAATGCAATTTTCAGTTTTTAAGCAAGTTGATTTTTTGTTTACACAATGCAATGGTTTGAAAAAGAATTGTTGAAATTAAACAATACATGAAATGAGCTAATTTAAACTAAGCCAAATGAAATTAATGTTACAAAAACTTAGCCAACTGATACAGCTAGGTAATGGCACCAAACAAAAGCTTAAAAATAGGGTTTTTAGTTTTGTAAAAGGTAGGTTTAGGGGTGAAAAGGGACTGATTCGCCCAAGGTGGTGAATGAGTCCTAGTGGGGATTTTTTTCAGAATTTTTAGAAATTTATGAGTGATTTTGATGTTTTCTGTGATGTAAGATGCAAACCTAATATGAAAATGCAAAATTCTAGAAAATTTTAATGATTTTAGATGCCAAAAATGCAACCTAAATGCACTTTTCATTAATGCAAAATTTGAAATCTAGCATGCAATTTAATCCATGAAACCCTAATGCAAGGTCGATGCAAGCTAGATCTAGGGTAAGGATGGAATCCTAATTAGAAAATAAAGTATTCAAAATTTGGATTCACCAAAATGTAAACAACGATTTTGGCACCCAATGTCTTTCTAGCCCTTCTAGCATTTTTCACCTAAAAGGAGAAAGATGGGGCCAAAATGCAATGTTTAACATTCAATATTAATGTAATATGGATGCAATATTCCTTGATGAAATGTCTAAATGAAACAAACTGATAAAATGAATGTCTTATTAATGCAAAATCTAAGGAATGGAAGATGTTTGAAAACGCATTGTATAATACGAAAACGCCTAGAAATGAAAGTAAACTACAATAGAATTGGATGAACTAAAGAGGTGCACCTGCAAACTTGATGGAGACTAGAAATGAAATCCGAAATGCCATTTATCTTGATTTTCAGGCCTGGTGGGACTCATTCGCCATTCTAGGCGAATTAGTCCCAGATCTGGGAAACTGTTTCAGAGCCCGTTTTGCACAAATGCGTATCCAAAACCTGGTAGTGGGACTCATTTTCCACCCATGGTGAATGAGTCCACTTTTAAATTTCTAAAGATTCAAAGGTGGAAACTGAAGTCTCTAGTCTTCTCTTCGGTTCATGATAGGTGCCTGCCTTTGAAAGTCTTATTTCTAGACCTAAAAGTGACATTTTTTGTTGATTTTTTTCCTTAGATAATGAAGATAAGACTTGAAAAACTTTGCAACTTTATTTTTAATGGTTTCCAAGTCTTCAAGATGCCTAAATATGCAAACACACAAGAAGAGTAGGAGAAATGTTGAATGTTAGGGTATGGGGGTTTGCCTTGGTCAAACCCCTTTGTAGGTAATTAAACCAAAATAGAGAAAGAATGTAATGAAGAATGTAGCAATGGATTCAATACATTTCCATGAAGATTGATCTTGAATTTCTCCAGAAAAACATGAAGAACCTTCCCTTGGATATCCTTGGAAGCTATCTTGATGAATTAGAATGATGAAACCCTAGCCTGCTTCATTTGATAAAGAAGATAGATGATGAATGAATGATAAGAGATGTGTGAATGAGTTAAGAGATGTAAATTAGGGTTTATACACTTGATTTTATAGGAATTCCACCTTATTTCCCCATAAATTAGATCCCTAAGGTTGACATGAAAGAATAATAAACTTAAATTATAGTTTTTCCTGCTCAAAACCCAAAAATAGCCCAAATGGGACTAATTAGCTACCCTAGGAGAATTAATCCCACCTGGAAAGAACTCATTCACCACATATGGTGAATTAGTCCTAGAGGGGTCCATTTGCTAATTGGATTGTTGAGAGATAAGAAAATCAGGTTCATATAGTGACCTTGTCAGTTATTTTGTCAAATATTGCCTCAGGATGCACAATATGGGGTGATAAGGTCCTATTAGTGATGATGTAAAGGTCAAATAGGGCTTGGGAGGGCTTGGGACACAAAATTCAATGTGGAAGTGTGCTTAAATACACTTTACAACACTAAAATGAGGTCCACATAGCCTAGAAAGGTACAACATCCAATGTGAATGTGTAAGACACATTACAACACTAGATTAACATTAAGTTTATTTTACAAACCTTATAGATTGATGTGATAATTTCATTAAACACATTTTATAATTTTGAATTAAGGGAAAATGGGTTCATTAAGTCTAGAGAGGCATGAAAGTCTTTTACAACACTTTACAACACCTTCATAAGACATCGTTAAATGCATTTTATTCAATTTGCAAGGGTCCAAGACTTAGTGTGGATGTGAAAAAACACCTCATAACACCAAATCAAGGCCTTATTACGTCTAACTTATCATCAATCATTCCCATTTCAAGCAAGTAAAAAGGGATACTTTTTTCGTGTCCATAGTAATATCAAGAGATTTCTTAGGTTGGCCCTTACAAGGGATAACATCTATTGCACCTACCATTTCATCTGTATGATTAATAGTGGTTATATGTGGAATGGGATCAGGATGTTCATCATCTATATCAACATTCATCACATCATTCTTTTTAGTTTCACTAGATTTGACCAATGAAATATTGTGTTTTGATTTGTAGGGGCAATAGACTTATTTCCTTGATAATTAACACCTACAATGGATAGACATCCATAATCAATGAGGTCTTGCACAAGGTTTTTAAGATGCATACAATGTTTCGTGGCATGTCCATTTTGTCTATGATAATGGAAGTAAGCATTGGATTTAAAGTTTGGAGGTAAAGGCTTAGTAGGATCGAGTGCTTTAACGTTAGGTAAGGTAATCATTTATTGTTGTAAAAGTTGGGACATTGTGTTATGAATGGTGTCTAGTAAAGGTGTGAATTGTCTTTTCAGATCTCCATAACTATAGGGAACTATGGTTTTAACAACAACTACTTGGTTTTTGATGGGTTGAGTTGGTTGTTGAGGGGGGTTGAACTATAAGAACCCTTTTTTTTCTTTTGAAATGGTTGGGAATTGTTTTGGTTGGAATGTTCATATTTCTCAGTTTGGCTAGAAGTGGATTTTGCATCTCAACTACTAACTGAATTGTGATAATCACAAAGGGTAGTACACAAGTGCATAAAGGAGGGGAATTTCATCATGGTGAGTTTTTCCTAAAGTTTAGTTTGTAAGTTTTCTATAAACATCTTTTGAAAGTGTGGGTCGGGAATCATGAAATCGATTTTAGAATAAAGTGATTGATAGTGTGAGATAAAATCAATTATCTTTTCTTCTTTGTGTTGCTTGCATCTCATCAAATTAGCCAAGGTCTTCTTTAGAGTCATATGCACTTGGAAATTATTTATAAATGCATCAACAAGTTCATTAAATGAATGAATTTAATTGCTCGGTAAAGATGAAATCCATTCCAAGGAAATGTCTTTTAAAGTCCTAGGAAATAATTTTGCTAACAGATTATGATTAAGGACAAAGTCACTACATACGGTGGTGTATGCATTAACATGGTTAGAAGGATCTCCCTTCTCTCCATATTTCTAAAATCTAGGCATCTCTACTCCTTGTGGCATCGGTGTTCACAATATCTCCAAAGACAATGGGATACTTTGAACATCATAGGTGGGTGGTCCATTCTGATTTTGATTTATGGTGGAGATTTGTTTTTGCATAGATGAAATAGTTTGGAAAATTTGGGTTATAAGAGGGTCATTGTAAGTGGTGATGGAGTGTATTTAATGGTAGATAAAGTGAATGGAATTCTTATACATGGTATGGTGGAAGAAGGTAGAACATGTGATGCCACATAGGAATTAGGAATGCTAATAGGAATAGTCAACGAAGGAATCACATTACTAACTTTTTGCATGGTTATTATGACTTGGGAGTGGTATAGGTAGGTATGGAGGCTATTGTTGAGGGAGGAGGAGTGTGAGGTCCTCCTTGGCTAACCACAATGTTTTTTGGTTGAAAGGAACTAGAGGTGGAAGGAACATTTTTTTTGTATATCTCAACTATTTGTTTCAGAACGTCTAGGCCTTCATCACTTTCAAGCATATGGTGAATGTTTTCTATGATTGGAATTGTAGTGGATGAAATTTTTTCAAGACTCACTTGATGTTGAAGATGTGTTAAGTTTGAATGTTAATTATTTTTTCTTGTGGGATGTGATCATTTGGTGTGTCAACTTTCATGTTATTGGAAGGAAAAGATTTTCTAAAGGTAGTATATATGCCTAGTGTACTAGTTGCAATACTAGGAGTGAAAGATTTAGATAACCCAAGATCCACAATGAGTGTATTATCATGGGATAACATGAGTTTCAAACTTCTTCTCACTAAGGTATTAGCAATAGGACACCAAACACTCATACAAAGGTTTCTAAATGCGGGTGAATGAAAATGAAATGTAAACTAATAAGAATGAAAGGCTAAAAGCTAAAATCTTGGAAAGGAAAACTATAATGTAGAAACAACAAACATAAATGTAGAAATTACAGTAATAAATATGCAACTAGACTAAGTCGCCCAAGGTGGAGAATTAGTCCAAATAGTGATTTTTTTGAAAAAAAATTGCATGTTTTAATGGATTTGTATGCTTTTTAGGTTTATAGATGCAATATTTTGTGAATTTTTAATGAAAGGGAATGAAAACATTCAAGCTAAATGATCTTTTCACTAATGCAATTTTTAAAACCCTAGGATGCAAATTAAACAATACAAAATGCAATGCAATTCCAATGCAAGTTATTCCTAGGATGTGAATGCACTTCAAATCAGAAATAAGATGTTCAAAATGCAGGTTCACCAAAATGAACCACAAATTTTTGTATAGGATGGCTCTCTTACACTTCTAGGGTTTTTCACCTAAAAGGAGAAAGGTATCCCAAAAATAATTGGGGGTTCACTCAAGACTAATGCTAATATGATTGAAATATTCCTAAATGTAATGTCCTAAATGCAATAAACCAATAAAAGATGTTGATTATTAATGCAAAACTAATGAAATGTAATTTTTTTGAAAACACAATGTTTTATGCAAAATGACCTAAATATGCAATTAAACTATAACATAAATGAATAAAACTAGAAAGGTGCACCTGGAAACTAGAATATGGTGCAAAGAGGCTCTAGAATCTTGCAGAATTTGTTGTTCAAGCCAATTGAGACACTTACGCCAAGCTAGGCAACTTAGTCCTATTTTGAGGAGATTCTGCTAGAACGGGTTTTAGCCAAAAGGGTATCTAGAAATACATAAAATACTTTTTAGGCCTAATAGTGGGAATAATTTGGCACTGATGGCGACTTAGTCTCTCTTAAACTTTTGAGAATTTTGAAGATGCAATATGTAGCTCTCGGTCTACACTTTGGTTCTTGACAGGTGTCTAGATTTGAATCTACAAAATTCGGCCTGTAGATGATATCCAAGCTTCTTTTAGGGCTTTGTTGAATTTCAAAGAATTTGATGAAATGATGACACCTTTTAACACCTTTCTCTTTGACAAATCTGTGTACAAGACCTACAAAAAACACATGTAAAGAGGGGGAAAAGGGTTAAGGGTTAGTGAATAGGGGTTTTTCTTGGTCAAACCCTGGTTTGGTAATCAAACCCTTGAAAATGAAATGACATGGAAAGAGAATTATGATTGAAAAACATGCAATGCTACAAATCACCAAACCCTTGATGTAGAATTCTGAAGATATGCAAGTAGATACTCCAATGAATGTAGACTTGCTAATGCCAAAGTGCTTCATAATTGCTTGAATGATTAAGTGAATGAATGGATTGCTTGAAAATGAATGGGATGATGGTGAAAATGAGAGGAAAACCCTTTATTTATCCATGATTATACAAAATTTCCCAAAAATACCACATCACAAGCTGACCTCAAGGCTAAGAGAATAATATCCCGTCAAAATTTTGAATTAATTTTGATTTTTGTGCTAAGTGGGACTAAGTCACCCAAGGTGGTGACTTGATCCCACTAGGGAAATTTTAATGGGTTTCAGAAATTAAAGTGTATTTAATGATGTTTAACGGGATTATTCTCTGAAGCACACTTAAGTAGGGCCTGAAAGTGTATTAAGGGGTCATTTAAACATAAGAATGGGTTGAATTATTGATGACAAGCCTAGAAAAGTGTGAAATTTTGTTACAACTCTTTACAAAATTTGAAATAAGGCTTGGTAAGTGATAAAAAGAGGTTATTTGAGTGCATTATAATAAGAGGGTCCTAGAAAAGTGTGAAAGTGGGTTACAACACTTCACAACACTTTTACAAGACATCATAGAATTCTTATTGATTCACAAGGGTCCAAGACCTAATGTGAATGTGTTGACCACATTACAACATTAAATCTAGGAAAAATAGGCCAACATCCATAAGAAAGACCCAAATGAGTGTAAAAATGTCCAAAGATACATTTTTTTGTGACAAACAGGGAGAGAGAATGTTGAAGTGTTGTACATAGGAAGTTTTATAAGTTTTGGCACATGTTGCCATCAATGACAAAGGGGTATATTGTTGGAAGAATGAAGAATAAAAACTCATTTTGTAGATTTTGTGTTGTCATTGATGTCACGATGATATATGAGTTGCAACTGTAACTTCAAGTTTTAGCTTGTTTTGGTATTCTCAACCAATATGTAGCTACTTTCCTCTGGAAGTTTTCTTTATAACTCTCCGCTATTGATTATCCTTGCTTGTCGATTTGAGAAATGATTTTTGGATGTTGGAAACGTGTATGTTCAGAATATCACATGTTCAGGTGATCGTATGGCCAATTGGCATTACTCTATTGTTGCATTCTTTCTATTAGGTCTATCGCTGGCTAACCTAATGGATATTTGGTGATATGATGAATTAATTTTGTGTCACGAATGTACGGGTGACCTATCTTAGGTCCATGCCAACATTTTTTAGTGTGTTGCATGTTTGAATTGTTATTGGAAATATTTTGTAAATTCTTGAAGCTGACAGTTGATTTTGGTGAATAAGGGTTGCATCTGATTAGGCTAACCTAATTGATGCTTGCAATTGTATCAGATATATATGTTCGAAAGTTTTGAGATTGTTGGTGAATTGAGAGTGAATTATGGTGTGAATGTGATTAAGTGTGGAAAATGATGAGGTGTGTTAAGTCAGTTTATTGAGCATCAAAGGAACTGAATCAACACTTGCTAGGTGTACATTCTTAGTTCATTTTCTAGATGTAAGCCATTTTTTCATTGTATTTTTGTAGGCACTGAGCCTCTCATTTTGGATAATGAGTCCTAATAGTGAGCCACCCTTTGTAATATCTTATAACTAGTTATACTATATTATGAGCTAATCCTCACCGCGGTTTTTCCCATTTTGGATTTTCCACGTAAAAATCTTGGTGTTAATGTGTTGTGTGCTTTCATTTTTTGTTAATGCTCTTGCTTATATTTACTATTATATGCATTGGAATAATTGGATGGTATTTGTTCAATAATTTAGAGAAGATACTGATTCACCACCCCCTCTGAGTATCTTGGGTATTTAACAATATGTGATGAATTGACATCTGAGAGCAACAAACTATAACTTTGTATGTGGACTTTGTTCACTATAATACAAAGTGTTTTTTCTTGGTGTGGTGAGTTTTTTTCTCGAAAGGGTTTTCCCATGTTAAATCCGGTGTCCATTTTGTGGTTGTGTTAAATTTGTTCTGCTATGTTATTCCTTTAATGTGCATCTTTAATGAACTATAATTTGGATTTGAACCATATATCTACATTCTCTTCTTAGAATTAGCATTAGGAAAGTGTTTCCGCACCTCTAATTTCCTTATACTCAAGAAATTATTAGGTGTCTACACCTTTTACCTTGAATTTATTCACTATCCACTCTAGGATCCCAGTAACATAACCAATGTTACCAAGAGGAAATGGGGAATTATAGTTTGAGGATATGTACCCTAATATCTCTTATGCAGTCAATTATACCTTAGAGGGTACAGTGGTAGAAATGAGTAAGTGCAATAAATAACTCTATCTAATAGTAGCTCAACTATCACTTAACCATACACAACAATCACCCATAATACATATATCCATTGAATCCCTATAACTCCATGCATATATATTAGATAATCATTATATAAGTAGGTCTTAGTCTCTACTTTTCATTACAGTTCTTTCTCTATATCTCTACTATATTTCTCTATTTTTTTATTGATTATATATATATATATATCAATGTGTGGTCTCTTATAAAAATGTGATCCTTACAGGGAATCCCTTAACATATCTCCCTTGTCAGCTAGATGCTCCGCACATGATTTATGTTGGATTGTGGTAGGTTAAGCTCTATGTCATATACCTTTCCAACTAGATAAATTTGGCATTTGCACGTACCAAGATCAAGACTACTTCATTATTTTTTGGAAAGTGGCATTTGTAAACACGCTAATCATAAAGTTCAAAGATCTTATATTTCCAGGGGTTTCTTTAATTGAGTGAATTTAGGGGGGATTATTCTTGTGGTTGTGGCTACATTCCTCTTGATTTGTGTTCTTTACTTAATGTTTCTTCATGGGGAAATCTTCAATTCCAATTTTTATACCTTACAACTATCCAAAATGAAAATTTAAAATGTATAAATTGCTAAGAGTTAAGAGATTGTATATGATAATTCATGGGCTTGATGGTGAGCCAAAAGATGATGAAGCTAAAAATAATAAGTGGCATATTTGTGAAGAATCCATTGGATATTTGTGCTTGTATATATCTCTTGAGTTGTTGTTTCACATTGAGAACTTGGATACACCCATTACTATGTGGAGTATATTGCCAAAATTATTCAAGGGTAAACATATGACATTCAAGGATATTTGTTGGAGAATGAATTAATAATTCTCAATACATATAACTTTGAAAACATACAATACTTCATCACCAAACTATTGCTGGAGGTTTTGGCACCACAACAATGCAAACAAAATATTACTATTTTGTTTCTCCTGAAAGAGAAAGGCAACACATGGATGCCTTAGCTCCCAAGGTCTTTGTAGTTGGGTCTCAACTATGTTGATGTTACTCAGTGGTCAATGCAATAGTAATATTCAAGGGACCTGCTGGTGTTGAGCTTCTAGATTATTCTAAGATCAAGCATGAAATGAAACCTATTTTAACTGGGGTTTTAATGAAACAACAAAAGATAGATCAGGGTTTTGAAACAAAAAAGAACAACAGTTCATCTAATATTAACCAGACTTGTTAACTTCAAGAAATTTGTAAACCAAAACTGTAGAACAAGATAAGCTTGTGATTCATTCACAGTGCTAGTTCGCATGATAGATTTTAATTACCATTCAAATAAAACACAAAATAATATTTCATTCCCTGGAGACTTCACAAATCAAATGATCAATTTTAAAACAAATGTCATTCAGAAACACAACATGAAGTAGATTAAACTCTGATTGCTTCTACTATTATTAAAACAGATAAACAATGTTTACAAAATTGGCACAATCACCAGTGTACAGAGAATCTGTGGCTCTAGATTATTTCCAACTACACTAAGAAAGCTTAGGAAATACATTATAGTCTATATTAAAACCTTACTGCTAACCAAGAAGATAAAAGAAGCTCTCATTACTGAGAATCAAGATGCAACTCTACCTTCTTCTATTAACTCACTAACTCCTAATAGTTCTAACTCTAAAAGCTATTGATCTAAAAGTTCTTTTAATCTAGCAGTTCTAATCCCTTACTATCTAACCCTTACAAAGAGGCAAGCTTGCCCTATATACAAAAATGTACCAACTTGAATGTGCTATCCCCCGTACTAGATTTTACAAAACTATCTGCACTTGGGACAGTCGGTTGCAAGAGGGTCGGGGTCCAGATCTTTTGCAGAAAGTCGGTTGTGCATTCAATGTGAATCCTCGCTATTCGACTCAGTGATGGCTTGTCCTCAAGAGAAACCTTTAGATCCTTTTATAGCTGCAACATTTATTTCTGGCCTCTGTGTCCATTTTGAATCTCTAACAGAGCTGCTTTGAGTGCCTTAAAATATTGCCATTAATGTCGAGCTACCTTTGTCAGTAGATACCAGCTATCCATTTGACTCACAGCTTCATCTTCTTCCTTAGGTGTTCTTTCTGCCCCTGATCCACTCTCTACAAGTTCGTTAATGTAGCACAGGCCAGTCGGTGAGAGGTTTCGGCGAGCCACATAGGTCATACCAATCTCGCAAAGACCTTCGGCAAGATGTCATGGCGAAATCACATCCTCTTAGAGATCTCTCATTTCTTTCACTGGCCCCCTCTTTCGGTCGACAAGATATCCACCTTCGGCAAGACGTCATGGCGAGTGCCAAGAGCTACAATGATATGAAATATTTCGTTATATGTGTTTCGCTGTAACCTCCCCTTATTGCGAAGACGTCATATAGACACCCCATGCCTTGGTGAAAGCTTTACCATCTCATCCCCTTGTCGCTGTAACATACTGATTCTCTCACCGAAGACACCCTATAGACCCCCCTTGCACTGTGTTGGTGAGACATTAGGCTCTCGGCAAGACTTCATCCTGAATTCAATATCTCCCGTCGAAGCCTTCTCCTTGTCACCGATTGGAAAAACCAAAAGACTTCGCTATGACCATATACCGAAGAAAAGACTCCCGCTAAAGTGTTTGATCTTTTTGCTAGTCGGTGAGACTTTCTTTCCTCGGCGAGACTTCTTGGCGGGGAGAGAACCTTATGGCGATATAAGAACCCATCTGAAGGCGGTCGAAAAGACCTTTCATCGAGATCTTTAAGAAATATCCTCATGCACACGAATGGATCCTGCAAAACAAGGTCTCTGTTAGCTCCCAAAGGCAAGTAAGATATATCATTATTTATCATGCCTCCAATTTTAAAAAGAAACACAACTCCGGCAGAGGTGGAAGTGGGACCAAAACAGAACTCAAAAGAGCAGCAACCTTCAAAACCGGCAGAGGCAGGGTCAAACCCAAACGGGAACACACTCTTTAAAATTGGCAGAACTGGGACCAAAACTAAAACGGGTCGAGAGGGTAAAACTGGACGAATCCCAGCGGAGCCGGGATCGGGACAAAACATGACCCAGGAATGACATCCCCCTCTTTGAAACTGGTGGGGGTGGAGCCAAAAGATAATTGGGACTGGGACCAGAGTCAGGATGGGAACGAGCCATGGAAGTAATCACAACTTCCCAGTTCATACCCCGTCCCGGATCCAGGTCCGTGAAGGAAACCAAAACACATAGGATGAAAAAAAACATCAGCAAGGTCGGAATGGAAACCAACCTTGAGCAAAGCACAATGGGGGTGGGGTCGGGACTAAATCTGAAATTGAAACTTCTTCAAAGTTTCAGTCTCGGATTCCATCCCGATCCCGCCTTCGACAATATATAAAGATGAAAATAAGGAGAAAGGGAGAAAGAACAACACCCCACGACAAAACAAAAACAAAAAGAAGAAAAAGAAAGGAAAGAAGGAAACACACGAAATCGGGATCGGAACAGAACCCGAGCCAGAAACTTTTTCAAGTTTCAAGGTTCTATTCCCATTCCGGTTCCGAGTCCTCCAGAAAAAAAAGAAAAAGACACAAGGAGGAAAAACCAAAGCGGCGGAATCGGGACCAAGGACGGAACAAAAAAGAAAAAACTTGGAAGGAAGTCCAAGTTTGGAATCTGATCCAGTTCTGGGCCTGCCAAAACAAAAGAAAAGACACTCAAGGCCGCAAACACCCAAGGCACAGGACATAGAACTAACGAAAGACCAACGAAGAGAAAAGGGGGTCAGGGTCGAACCCGAGATGGAATCTGGACCAGAAACTTTTTCAAGTTTCTCCTCCCGATTCGAACCTGAACCCGACTTCAACAAGGAACCAAAGACGAAGGAAAAGAATGGTTAGAACCGGGACCGGGGTTGGAACAAGACCCGTGCTTAGAAGGAATTTCCAAGTCCGTTATTGGTTATGGTTCTGCCTCTGATAGAACTTTGAAAGGAAAAGTCCTAAGGTAGAAAACCAAAGGCTAAAGGGAAAAGACAAAGGGGGACCCATTTTGATCCAGATCAAAGTGGGGTGGTTATGCAAGGCATAACAAATGGCGACTAGGCTGGGAAAATGGTTTAACCATATTCATGAATCTAAAGGATTCAGGTACCTAGAACTCCTGGTTCATGAGCATCACAACTCCAGTTGGGTCAGTTATAGCAAAGTTGAGCTAGGATCTCAAATGTAATTCAATCAATGGCTACCTCTGAATCTATGTGTGTGCTTGATTGTGCGCCACTCTTTTATAAAGTTTTCCTCATCTTTCAAACAACAATGTGCAGGATTTGAGCTACATGAGTTGATTTCTTTTTGTGCAATGATATCCCGGGCATTGCTCTGCTACCAGTCAGGCGTCCATAGCCCTGACGGAGATACCTCTAGTTTTCTCATAGCATTGTTCTATTGCCAGATAGGCATCCATAGCCCCAGTAGAGATACCGGAATCACCCATTCATATTGACTCTTCTTTTGATAACTCTTTTCTTTTCTTTTGGAGCTCCAGATATTTCTTTTAATTCTTCTTTTTTCTTTTCAATATGTTAGATGTTTAACATTTGATCTAGGTTGAAAACTACCATGGACCTCATAACAGCACTTGGGAGATCATATTTTTCAAGTTCAAATCTTACAACACCATATTCCTAGAAAAAATGTACCATTACAAGAGGAGATGATCTCAATTATTTGTGACAGATTCAGAGGAGCTGATGAAGGTTACTTACTTGGCACCTTGTTTCAAAACTTTCCACAACTTTTATTAATAACGAGCATGAAACAATGAATTGAGGACAAAATCATCCAATCAGGAAACCTGAAAAATATCTAAACCACTTCTCTCCTAATGACCAAAGCATGCTTCAAATAACAACCCATCACTTCAAATGGAAAGAAATAGAGAAACCCCAAAGAACAAAACAAGCAGAAAGCAACGAGCAAAGAAAGCACAAAGGACAGGAGAAGAGAACAAAAAAAAATGAACTATTCACATAAAGAACACTGAAATATAAACAAAGACTATTTACAATCAGGAATTACTTATGCAAATGGACCGCTTAGCAAAATTCCAACCTCGTGATTCAAAATAGTGTTTGAGAAACTGTCCATTGATAGGCAAGGGGACAGGTTCTCTAGTTAAACTACTCAATTGGAAAGCATTTTCTCCTAAGATCTCAGCAATCTGATAAGGGCCTAACCAAAGTTTGTCAAACTTTTGATGACTACCTTTCTTTTCACTGGCTTTGTCCCACAATAGTACTAGGTCTAATATCCTAGAAACCTTTATCTTGTCTCTTTTTTCAAACCATCATTTGACAATAGCCTGATGCCTAAAGAATTGTTGTAAGGCCACATCTCTCTGCTCTTCCAATTTTAACAAAGCAGCTAACCTGACCTCTATCCTATTATCACTGGAGTAGAATTTATGCATGAACTCCAGGATAGGTATTTGTAGATGGATAGGAAAGACAGGCTCTTGGCCATATACCAGCTTGAATGGTGAGGTGTTTAAGGCAGCCTTAATCCTAGTCCTATCTTCCCACAATGCGAATCTTAGCTGGGTATGCCAGTCTCTAGGGTTATGTTCTAACAGTTTCTTAATCACTCCTAAGAGATTCTTATTGGTAGACTATGCAACTCCATTGCCTTGTGGGTAATAATTTGAAGAATATTTCAAGACAATCTTATGATTATATACCTAAGAAATAAATTTAGCAGAAGAAAAATTCAGAACCATTATCACATACCAGAGTGAAAGGTACCCAAAACCTTGTAGTGATGCATTCGGTGAGGAACTTGATCACTACCTCTGTGGTGTTGTTCTTGCAGAGTATGGCCTCTTTCCACCTCGTGCAGTATTCAGTGGCAGTCAAGATGAATTTATGTCCTAAAGAAGAGTTTGGGTTAATCACTCCAATAAAATCCAGTGCCCACTAGGCAAATGGCCTCACCTTGTAGACGGGCTGCAATGGCATGGTTGCATGGTGTTCCCTTGGTGCAGAAATCTAGCAGATGTGACATGTCCTCACATGCTAATGGGCATCTTTGAACACACAGGGCCAGTAATAACCAGATCAGAGGATCTGGTGTGCCAAAGAATCTGCAGACCCATGACCTGTGCCATGTTTCCCATGAAACTCAGAAATCACCTGCTTGGCCTCTTGATGATCAAGGCAACTTAAGTATAGTCCTTCAAAATTCTTCATGTATAGCAACCCTCCCTTGAATATATAATGAGAACTCTTCAGTCTCAGGGCTCTCCTTTGAGTAGAATTCATTCCCTCTGGACAATGATTGTTGAGCATCAGATGGACCACATCAGCATACCAGGGATTGTTGGAGAAGGACTGGGTCGTATATTTCTAGCAAACAACGTTGTTACTAGCATCCACAATGGATTGAGATAGACTCGTACCTTAGACGAGTTTCATAGGGTGTATCTCTAAATCAAACTCTTGCAGGATGGCCATCCATTTCCCTCTTCTTTCTCCTAGCTTGCTTTGCATCAATAGGGATTTGACAGCAGCATCAGGAACTATAGCAATAATTTGGCTTTGGAGGATGTAATGCCTGAATTTTTTAACAGCTCAAACTAGCGCAAAATCTTGCTTCTCAAGGGGTAGGTATTTTATTTCTGCACTTTTAAATGGAGAGCTCATGAAAGCAATTGGCCTTTCTTCTCATTCTTCTCTCCGCTGAGTTAGCACAGCTGCACAAGAATGCTCAAAGGCAAAAGAATAAATATAAAACGGCCTTGAATAGTCAGGGATAGTAAGGACTGAAGCATTCGAGATAGATTGCTTGACTTGATAAAATGCAGCCTTTTCCTCATCATCTCATTCAAAGGCTTCACGATTTCTGTAAATCCTGTGATAAACTTCCTCACGAAGTTGATCTTTCCAAAGAAGGATCTCATCTCCTTCTTGCTTCATGGCCTGTCTATCTTGAGGATGGACTCAACTTGATTTGGGTCTATGGATATTCCTCTTTCTAAAATTATGTGTCCCAAGAGCTTCCCTTCAGAAACTCCAAACACACACTTTTTGGGATTTAAGGAGACTCCATATTGAATGCATCTCTAGAAAAATTTGGCTAAGTCTATGCCATGGTTCAGTCGATCCTTGGAGAACATTGTTAGGTCATCCATGTAAACAATAATGCATTTTCCAATTAGATCGTTGAAAGATATGTCCATGGCATGCTGGAAAGTTGCTCCGGCATTTATTAGGCTAAATGGAATCCTTCTATATGCAAACGTCCCCCACTTGGTAGTGAAAGTTGTCTTCATCCTATCTTCAAAGTCGACCATTACTTGATTGTATCCAGAGTAACCGTCTAAGAATGACATCATTTGAGCTCCATTAACAGTCTGTAATACCTCATCTAGGGAAGGAAGCGGGTAGTTATCCTTTTCTGAGGCTCTATTCAGGTTCCTAAAGTCAACGCATAGTCTAATCTCCCCGTTTTTCTTACGAACTGGTACTAATTTAGCCACCCAGGTTGAATGGCGCACAGGGAAGATTATCCTTACAGATAGCAGCTTCTGGACTTCTTTGTAGATCAATGGTTTAATTAGAGCATTGACAGGGCGCTACTTCTGTCGGAAGGGCTTAGCTTCGGGCTTCAAGGGAATGGTGTGAGTCATAACCGAAGCATCAAATGTCTGGAGATCCTCACACCCCCATGCAATCACAGCAATATCCTTTTTAAGTGCCCTCAATATGTCTTCTTTAATCGGTTCAGGGCAGACCTTCCCTATATAGACATTCCTTTTAGGGCCAGAATCAACCAGGTTAACTATTTCATATTCTCCTCCTTTTCTTCAGCTAATGCCTTCTCTCGAGCCCTTCGATCTGAGTCAAAGATTCTCTCTAGAGCAACCATTCCCTTGGGAATGTTATTACTTTTCAGATTAAGAACCCCTTTTGTATCACAATCTCCAGGGTTCCAATCCCCTTGATCTCTATCAGACTCATCAATAATTTTCCCCTCAAAGACATCAGAGCTTGCTAAGAAAGCCAGAATATGTCTATCATCATCAAAGACCTGGAAATTCTTGATATTGTTAAGAAAAGCTGGGGTGGACATTAGTTCCACTGAGAATCTTTTGAATTTGGAGCCTTGCATAGGCTCCAAGGTGTTTGCAGCAATAGCTAGTGAATCAGCTACCTAATTTTCTTCTCTTGGGATGAGACTAATCTCAAAGGCATCAAAATATTCGATCAGATTCCATACCCTATTCCTATATGTTGCCAGCCTCTTGTTGTGACATGTATACCAGCTGTGCACTTGCTTAACTACTATTTTTGAATCTCCCTTTGCCACCAAGGCAGTGATCCTCTTCTTGTGTGCAAGCATTAATCCTCTTGCCAGGGCTTCATATTCAGCTACATTATTAGTGCACCCAAATTGCAGCCTATAAGAAGCATAGAAAACTTTCCCTTTCGGGCCAGTTAGCACAATTCCAACACCACAACCGGTTTTGGACTTAGATCCATCAAAGGTTAGGGTCCACAACTGATCAGAAACTGGGGGTAATCTTTTTGAAGTTTTCATAGTTATTTGAATAGGATCAGCCAAAGGTGGGAGCTTCTGATCCTTGGGACCAGTCATAGGGGAAAAATTCTCTAAATATTCTCTAAGTATACTTTGCAATTCAGGCTTAATTGTACCATCTAACCTCTGGTTATTTTCCCGACAATCACTCGTCCCTTTTGTTGATTGGTTGAGTTTTGTCTCCTTCATGAGTGTAGGGGTATCAAACAGTCCTTGGGGCTGCTCTTTATCAACATGATGATCAAGAAATGTGACTGAGACCAGTTCAATTTGGGAATGAATTTCTTCTGGAAGTTCCCTATCCCTGGTTAACATTGTTGTCTCCTTGGCTTCAAATGAGAAGCAATCTACAATGGTCTCGGGGAAACTTGTGCCAGCTTCCTTAGTTTGGGAAACATGTTTTAAAATGCCGATGCAAGGTTGACAAGTTAATTCAGAGTGGCTTTGATAATGTACCCTGCACCAATTAGGAAGTAGGAGACTTTGCAAATCTATGTCTGCCCCTAAGACTAGCTAATCTTGCTGCATTTTTTTGACCAATGCTTGCTAATTTTTATTAATTATAGGATCAGAGAACCCTAGCATTGGAAGCTCTTTAAGATCAAGAATAGAGAAGGTTAAAATTTCATCTCTTTTATACACACCTGTTTCAGTTTCGAAATAGGCTACCTCATTGTGGCAATCATATTCAGTAATGGTATGCTTTAGGTAAGGCTCGCTTTCAATCCTAATTTGATTAGGAATCATTTTCCATGATAGCCACATATGTGAAAAGTCAAGGGCAAGATATCCCCCTAAATTTTTCATCAAAATCTCGGCTTAGCAACATACCATAAGTCTCGGGAATATCTATCATTTGAATATCTATGTTGGTTAGGATCCTAGGATCTGATCCTACTTGAACATGTATGTCTCTTAATTCTCCTACCACATTAACCTCTGTCTTGTTAAGTTGAATGACCTTTTTATTTGTCTGAATGGGGTTTAATCCCAACTTCTTACATATGGAAAATGGCATGACATTTCTTGAAGCTCTTGAATCCAACAAACAGTTGTGTAGGTTCTTGCCAGAAATTCTTAAGCTTAAAAGGAAAGGAGGAGTACCTACCTTGTTTCTATATAAGGTTGCATTTGCGTCCCCAACAGGTGCCACCTTGCTCTTTCCTTTTGACTTATCAGCTTTTTCGAGAGCTTTCAACACTATCTCCCTTTGAGTAGGGAACCACTTCAAGATGGAAAAGAATGACAAAGAAGTTTTTTGTTTCTGCATCTCAGAAACAATGTCAAATTCTACACTATAACTTGAATTACTTTTGAAAATAGTAGAGTAATTACCCTTGTTATGAAAATCAGGGGGGCCTTTTGGTGGGGGAGGATTGTTATCAACGCATTGATTTGGGGGAACCATGTGGTTAGGAGGTGCTAATGTAGTGAATGGACCCTTACTTTGATTTCTTAGGACATGTCCTCCCTTTGTCTGAAAAGCTTGGGCATCATATGAGTCCTCCTCTGGTTCATTTTCTTCTTGCCTTGGAAATGAAGGTTCCTCTTCAAAAATGTCATAGGTCATTGCAGTATCCACTGAGTCACCTCCCTTGTGTGAATTACTCTGGAATGTGTGGGCATCTTCGTGTGCCATCTTGACCATCTTCTCCATTTCAGGGAAGTTCACTTCAGAATGGGTTGCTGTATTATGTAGCCTACACCAATTGGTCATGAAGTTGAGGTCAGCCACATTTGCAGTATATGACCTCTCCTCATTTGCTTGATAGGTGTGAGGGACTCCACCATTATTAGGCCTTGTATTCCATTGCCTGTTGTTGTTCGGCCTCTAGTTGTACCCTCTATTTTGGTTTTGGTAACCTCTTTGGTTGTAGTTATTGTTGTTCTAATAAGTACCCTGGTTGTTGTTGTTTTGGTTAGGGTAATTCCCCTGGTTTTGGGAAGGGTTCAACCGAAGTTGATTCATGTCATTAGTGACTTGGGATAGCGTTTTCTTTAAGGTTTCTACTTCATTGGTAAGCTGAGTAGTCTTTTCACTTTCAACAGCCTTAACAATAGGTGGCTGATCAACATGGCTAGTGGTTCCAACTTGGTTATGAAGACTTTGGGGACCTTGAGGAACCTGTGGTTGTTGAAAAGGGTTAGGGGTCCTATTAGCAAAGAAAGGAATAGGAGGTTGAGTCTGCAATTTAGACCTAGGCCCATAGTGGGCAGGAGACACTCCTGGAATAGTATTGAATAAAGTGGGTGTACTAGGCGTTTGATACCCTACTAAAGGAAAAACTCCCCCCAAACCTGGTTGAGAGTTGGTCTGTTATTGTAACTTAATGGATAAATGATAAACCTTGGATAGGGTATCAATATCCGCTGGCAGATAAGTTCTTTGTAAGAAAAATCCCAGCAAGGGGTCTATAACCCTAAAGTATGCCTGAATGGCACTGTCCTCGGTAACTAGATAGGGATCCTGCAACCTCCTATACATTCTTTGGAACTTGGTATTGAACAAGGGTAGGGATTCAAACAACTCCTTCCTAATAGTGGTGAATTGGTGATACAGAAGGGCTGGGTCCACATAGACTCTGAACTGATTGATGAAAGCATTTTCCAAATCTATCCAGGACAGAATAGAGCCTTGAGGAAGATTAAGATACCAATTATATGCCATGTCTCCCAAAGAATAAGGGAACAACCTACAAACTACATCATGATGAGCTATTTGAGCTCAGGTACATGCATCCTTGAAAGCATGTATGCGTTCTTCAGCACTCCTTGATTCACCATGAAAATACTTAGGGCATAATTTCTCAGGGTTCTTAGGCAGGTCGTGAAAACCTCCAGGGATAGTCCCCAATGGAGAGGGATTATTTTGAAAGAATGCCATTGGTGGTGGTGGTGGTGGTTGAGCCAGCTGTTGTATGGGTTGAACTAGCTGTGATGATAATTGAGATGGATTGGATGGTGGATCGATGGGTATCCACTAAGGTATTGGTGAAAAGCCTGGTGGAGTGAGTGGAGCTAGTAAGGGTGGTATGATTGTTGCCCCAGTCTTGTAATTATTATGTTTTGTTGGGGTCTTGAGTTTTATGAAAGGTAATGAATTCCCAGTAGATCGAAGAACTCGATGGGGCCTTTCTGAGGAAGATGACCCAGTTTTATCCAATTTTCCATTCTAGGCCCTCCTTCTAGCGCCAGTTCCTGTTGATGGCGGTTTTGGCACCACAACAATGCAAACAAAATATTGCTATTTTGTTTCTCCTGAAAGAGAAAGGCAACACATGGATGCCTTAGCTCCCAAGGTCTTTGTAGTTGGGTCTCAACTGCGTTGATGTTACTCAGTGGTCAATGCAATAGTAATATTCAAGGGGCCTACTGGTGTTGAGCTTCTAGATTATTCTAAGATCAAGCATGAAATGAAACCTACTTTAACTTGGGTTTTAAAGAAACAACAAAAGATAGATCGGGGTTTTGAAAAAGAAAAGAACAACAGTTCATCCAATATTAACTAGACTTGTTAACTTCAAGGAATTTGTAAACCAAAACTGTAGAACAAGATAAGCTTGTGATTAACACACACCCTCTTTCATTCACAGTGCTAATTCGCATGGCATATTTTAATTACCATTCAAATAAAACACAAAATAATATTTCATTCCCTAGAGACTTCACAAATCAAATGATCAATTTTAAGACAAATATCATTCAGAAATACAACATGAAGTAGATTAAACTCTGATTGCTTCTACTGTTATTAAAACAAATAAACAATGTTTACAAAACTGGCACAATCACCAGTGTACAGAGAATCTGTGGCTCCAGATTGTTTCCAACTACACTAAGAAAGCTTAGGAAATACATTACAGTCTATATTAAAACCTTACTTCTAACCAAGAAGATAAAAGAAGCTCTCATCACTGAGAATCGAGATGCAACTCTACCTTCTTTTGTTAACTCACTAAATCCTAATAGTTCTAACTCTAAAATCTATTGATCTAAAAGTTCTTTTAATCTAGCAGTTCTCATCCCTTACTGTCTAACCCTTGCAAAGAGGCAAGCTTGCCCTATATACAAAAATGTACCAACTTAAATCTGTTGTCCCCCGTACTAGGGTTTACAAAACTATATGCACTTGGGAGACTCAGTTGTAAGAGGTCGGGGTCCAGATCTTTTGCAGAAAGTCAGTTGTACATTCAATGTGAATCCTCGCTGTCCGAGTCGGTGATGGCTTGTCCTCAGGAGAAACCTTTAGATCCTTTTATAGCTGCATCATTTACTTCTAGCCTTCGTGTCCATTTCGAATCTCCAGTGGAGCTACTTTGAGTGCCTTAAAATATCACCATTAATGTCGAGCTACCTCTATCAGTAGATACCAGCTGTCCATTTGACTCACAGCTTCATCTTCTTCCTTAGGCGTTCTTTCCACCCCTGATCCGCTCTCTGCAAGTTTGTCGGTGTAGCACGGGCCATTTGGTGAGAGGTTCCGGTGAGCCACACAGGTCATACCGACCTCGCAAAGACCTTCGGCAAGACTTCATGGTGAAATTGCATCCTCTCGGTGAGCTCTCATTTCTTTCGGTGGCCCCCTCTTTCGGTTGGCAGGACATCTGCCTTCGGCAAGATGTCATGGCAGGCACCAAGAGCTACAACGATATGTTCCTTCATTGGTAGATTCGCCGCTATCAGCAAGACTTCACTTGTTCGGCCAGAGGTTGGGGCAAGTCCCTATCGGTCATACTGATATCCTTCTTCGCATGGGGAACTCATCTTTAATGTCGAGGGGACCATCATTAGTCACCATGACCTCATGACGAAGCCTTTCATTCGCTTGAAGTCTCCCCGAGTTCCTTTTCCTTGTCGGTGGGCTTACTTCATTATTTCGGTGTGACCTTCACTCATCGCCAAGACCTTGTGGCGAAAGTATAACCCTTCGCCGATGCCGCTTCGTTCTATGTTGGGGAGAATTATTTTCTTTGTTGGGACCCTATACCGACATCACAACCCTCTATCAATCCTTGTCATCAACATGACTTTGGATCATCGGCGAGACCTCCCGCCGTATTCATTTCCTTTCGCCAAACTCTGGTGTCGCCAAGACCCTCTCGCAGTCACACCGATATGAAATATTTTGTTATATGCATTTCGTTGTAACCTCCCCTTATCGGGAAGACATCCTATAGACACCCCATGCCTTGGAAAAAGCTTTACTAGCTCATCCCCTTGTCGCTGTAACATACTGATTCTCTCACCGAAGACACTCGATAGACCCCCCTTGCACTGTGTCGGTGAGACATTAGGCTCTCGGCAAGACTTCATCCTGAATTCAATATCTCCCACTGAAGCCTTCTCCTTGTCATCGATCGGCAAGACCAAAAGACTTCGCTATGACCATATACTGAAGAAAAGACTCTCGCCAAAGTGTTTGATCTTTTTGCTAGTCGGTGAGACTTTCTTTCCTCGGTGAGACTTCTTGGCGGGGAGAGAACCTTATGGCAATATAAGAACCCATCTGAAGGCGGTCGGCAAGACCTTTCGTCAAGATCTTTAAGAAATATCCTCATGCACACGACTGGATCCTACAAAACAAGGTCTCTGTTAGTTCCCAAAGGCAAGTAGGATATATCATTATTTATCATGCCTCCAATTTTAAAAAGAAACACAACTCCAGCGTAGGTGAAAGCGGGACCAAAATAGAACTTGAAAGAGCAGTAACCTTCAAAACTAGTGGAGGCAAGGTCAAAACCAAACAGGAACACACTCTTTAAAACTTGCAAAATTGGGACCAAAACTAAAACGGGTCGAGAGGGTAAAACTGGACAAATCTCGGCAGAGCCGGGATCGGGACAAAACATGACCCAGGAACGACATCCCCTGCTTTGAAACTGGTGGGGGCAGAGCCAAAAGAAAATTGGGACCAGGACCGGAGTCGGGATGGGAATGAGCCATGGAAGTAATCACAACTTCCCAGTTCATACCCCGCTCTAGATCCAGGTCTGCGAAGGAAACCAAAACGCACAGGATGAAAACAAACGTCAACGGGATCGGAACGGAAACCAACCTCGGGCGAAGCACAATGGGGGTGGGGTCGGGACTAAATCCGAAATTGAAACTTCTTCAAAATTTATGTCTCAGATTCCATCCCGATCCCACCTCTGACAAAATATAAAGATGAAAATAAGGAGAAAGGGAGAAAGAACAACACCCTATGACAAAAAAAAAACAAAAAGAAGAAAAAGAAAGGAAAGAAGGAAACTCGTGGAATCGGGATTGGAACGGAACCCGAACCAGAAAATTTTTCAAGTTTCAAGGTTCAGTTCTCATTCTGGTTCTGAGTCTGCCTGAAACAAAAGAAAAAGACACAAGGAGGAAAAACCAAAGCGGCAGAATCGGGACCGAGGACGAAACAGAAAAGAAAAAACTTGGAAGGAAGTCCAAGTTTGGAATCTGATCCGGTTCCGAGCCTGCCAAAACAAAAGAAAAGACACTCAAGGCCGCAAACACCCAAGGCACAGGACACAGAACTAACGAAAGACCAATGAAGAGAAAAGGGGGTCGGGGTCGGACCTGGGATGGAATCCAGACCAGAAACTTTTTCAAGTTTCTCCTCTTGATTCGAACCCGAACCCGACTTCGACAAGGAACCAACGACGAAGGAAAAGAACAGTCGAAATTGGGATCGGGGTTGGAACAAGACCCGTGCTTAGAAGGAATTTCCAATTCCGGTATTGGTTCTGGTTCCGCATCCGACAAAACTTTGAAAGGAAAACGCCTAAGGAAGAAAACCAAAGGCCAAAGGGAAAATACAAAGGGGGACCCATTTTGATCCAGATCAAAGTGGGGTGGTTATGCAAGGCATAACACAAACTCATGTCACTAAGAACACAATTTAAGGATTAAAATTGAAAAATTAAATGCACAATTGGTGTTAAGTGTTCTTTCAAAGCTAGGACCTAAATATTCAATGTTTGTGTCTACTTTATATGCTAAAAATAAAGTCTTTCTAGGAGTGAGTTTTAGATGGATTCCTCTGAGGATTTTTCTATGCAACTCACTAGGGAGCAAGATAAGGTTATTCAAATTGGTTTTTTGAGCTCTTCGAAATCTCATGCCTTGATTACAAAGGATGAGAAGTCTTCAAGTGGAAAAGAAAAGAAAAATAACAACAATCCAAATCTAATTCCACAAAAGAACATAAAAAACCCTCTAAGGGGGAATCATCTAAGAAGAAGAAGCCTACTTATAAATATTGCAAGAAGGATAGACATGAAGAATATTATTTTTATAAGAAGGATCTTGATGAATTTAAACATCTTCTTGTGAAGAAAAAAATCAATTTAGCTTATCGAATGTCCACTTCAACTTCTTCTTCAAAACATACAGATCTTGATAAGGAAAAGAGTCATACTATTGGTACAAGTAAGAACAAAGTAAAATCTCTTAATGCTTCTATCGATCATGGATCAGGGAGATGGCTTCTAGATTCAAGAGCTTCACATCATATGACATCTTCATAGTCCATGTTCTCTTCTTTTGAGCCTTATGTTATGTCACCTATTTTGATGGGAAATCATAGTTATGTGAATGTAATTGGGAGGGGATCTATTGATATTGGGGATGACACCTTCAACAATTTCTTGTATGCAGCTCATTTGAAAAACAATCTCCTTTCTATCTATCAAATCACTCACGGTGGAGCAAGGAGGACTATGGAATTTATTGTGTGGTCTCACAACATTCCCCAAGAATATAGGGCTTGTCGACCCAAGTTGAAAATTAATGCTTAAGGAAAGTGCTAGTTGGTTGATGGTCACCAAGAAATATATGAAAACTTGAAAATATTGAAAATAATTCATGATTTAGTATACCGAGAGTTTAGTGTACCAAGTGTTGGGATTCTGGGTAATTTAAGTTTAGGTGAATGATCAAGATAAGATTGTGGAGGAAGTTTAATGAGTTGTTGCAACTAGGAGACAAAAGCTAGGGGATTTGAAAACACTAATAAAAGTTAGAAGGAATGTTAGGATTTATTCTAGGAAGTGAAGTGTATTGGCTAGTCGGGTTTCAAAGGCAGTTAGCTATGTTGGGAATTAGGTACCCGGATACCCAAGTAAATGGTGCATTGATGCAGGAATGTTCAAAACTTGCTGCTTGGTTTTTCTTGAATGATCAAAACATTTGGTGGCCTGCCTAAAGTTGATAGTTACACAAGAATACATTAAAGCATGTTACTTATGGATTATTTTATAAGGATTAATGATAATGACAACTTTATGCTAGTAAAGGTTTTATTAATGTTTTAAAAAGGGGATTGATATATGGAATTTTGTGTGCAAGAGAAATAGGGTGTTGTAAAATGTTTAGGTATGGATGGTCAAGAAAAATTGGATTGTGAGTAGATCCAACAATGTTACCAAGTTGGGTGGTGTACTCTAAAATCTCATGCGAGAACAAAGTGTGTGGAGAAGAAACATCGCTAATTGAGAAACTATAGATTTGAGTATTACACATTCGACGAAGAACGTGCCTAATTATGGGGTGATATACTTGTGGGAATTTTCCTTGAAGTCATAGCCTGAATGTGGGAACAAGGGGTTGGTGGATTAAAATTTAGAGTTCCACTTGATCACTCTAAATATCTAGCAAATTCCTACAATTTTTTTGAAGATTAGGTTGAAATTTTGCTCAATCCAATTTGATATCCTAGTTGTATTTTAAAGATATGAGTCCAAAAGTTTCAAGCGCTAAAGGAAGTCAAAATTAGTTGACTTATTTCAAAAGTTTCTATTTCCAATTGTCACGTGCCCTGTGCTCTATTACGACTTGTCCCCTGGATTCTCTTTCATGTGTTGATCAAATTTCTTGAGTGTCTTGTTCTTATAAAAGGCCGAGAGTTGTTTTATTTTCAATAAGTTCATAATTTGTAGATTCTAGAGAACTAAAACTTTTTCAAGTTTTATTCTTTTTCCTATTTTTTGTTCCATTCCAAATTGAAATATTTGTTTCATTTGAGATTAACTAATATCAAGGCCAATTCAAAGCTATTTCCTGATATGAAATCCTACGTAGCTAATTGTTTATTCCTATTGGAAAATATTGTGTGTTACACCATATTTAGGTGCATACTGATATTATTTGGTGGCAAATAATTCACATTTCTTTAAATCATTGCATCATTCTATTCCTAGTTGTGAAGAGAACTGGTGAACTATGGTGTGCCTTGCTTTGATTTAGTTTATTTCTTGAGGCATGTGTGGATAATACCTAAGAGAAATTTTTACATTTCAATATTTCTATGCTTTATTTTAGATTCAATGCTTTATATGTTTTCAAAAAATGTTCCAAAATTGACAAATGCATGGAGTTTTATCTAAAACTTTCATTTCCATGAAGTTGTGGAGTGCTTAATGCTAAATTTGCTTGAGTATATGTAAGTAATTTGAATTTCATGAAATGTTACTACAATTCTTTGATTTCATGAAGTTTTTAAGTGACATATGAATGATTAGACTAAGATTGTGTTTCAATCTTTTAGATACCATCCAATTTGTGAAAACCATAGGCCCCTCATGTTTAACAGCAATTTATAAAACAAACCCTGAGTAAACCTAGTGCATCAAGAACTGACATTCCCAAGCCTTGGGATCGAGCGGAGATTACCTTAGATTTATGTTTTCCCAATGGACCTTTCAAGTAAAGGTAGGTTATCGTGGTCATTTGTGAGAATTTATCTGCCTGTTGGTGTGCATGTGCAACATGCACATCAGTAAAAGTGGTGTTAGAAGGAGGGTATATTTTTCTCCTTAAGCCAATATTGGTATCTCAATCACCTAGTTGAAGTATGCTTGTGAGTTAAGGGTCCAAGTAAGCTTAGAATAGAAAGTGAGAAAGAGATGGAAAATAATCAAAAAATTCTTAATCGAAGGCTTTCACCCTTGAATTTGTTCACTTTTGGTTGGGTTACAGAATGCAAAATTTACGACACAACCGATCATAGTCAAATTGATTGTAAGGTTTTCTTGACTAGGATAAGTTTGGATGTTCATAAGGTGATTTCACTAGTGGAGGAATCCATAAATAAAAAAAGGAAGGACCCATTAGTGGATTGGTGTTTGAATTCTAGGAGAATGCATAACCCTAGTAGAGATAGAGATTTTAGCTATTTAACCATTGGATTAAATGGATTTGCTAACCATGATTGTTGTGTGGAAATATTGAAATTTTTCCATGAAAATAAGCAAGGTCATGAGAATTTGGGAATATCACACTTTAAGTGTGAATTTGAAAGAAGTAAGTCACTATTCTTCACACATGTGGATGATAGCGAGAAGAAAAAATAAGTGAAACTAGCGAGAGATGCATGCTTTTCACTCCTAATTGTGAATCCACAACTTAAAAGGGAAGAAACCTTTGATTTTATACAAATGACAGAGTACCGTACTTTTACTTTCCCTCTTTTTGATAATTGTGTAAATCATGTTGGAGTCTGGTGTAATGAGATAAATAGTTGTGTTAAGGTTGAAGACAAGACAAGTTGACGACGAAGTCTTGAAGGGAGAGGAGACCGCGTAGTGAATGCAACCATTCGTGAAACAAAGAAAAAGGAAATGGAATGCCATAAACAAAGGTTGGATGAAGGTACAGGTCCAAGACAATGGAAAAGATGTGTGCAATCGACCATTAATCAGGTTGTTTCCATACATTTTAGTAAAATTATGGGTAAGTACACCTTTGAATTAACATTCATTAAATGCATAAAATTTTGAGTAATTCACAATTATAGTAGGTTATACGAAATTTACCTAAGTGAATTTAAAGATAAACCTACTAAAATCCAGACTAAAAGCATTGCAAAGTTAGAGATGGAGATTAGGGTAAATTGCTTGATTAAGTTAAATTGTTTTATTATTGTAAATTCGTTTTAGTTAGGTTAGTTTGCTTTAGTAGTTTTTCCTTTCTAGTTTAGGTCTTAGAATTAATAAATTTATCTTAGTCTAAAATACGCGATAACTAAATTGTGAAAACATTCCATTGAAAATTGGAAAATATAAAACCATTTGAAGCAAATGCATGCATGAACAGAGAAAAACAACCTTTTCATTATATTTATAGTAATAACCTTGTATGTACATGAACATATAAAATTCTTGTTGTAAGTTGACATCAAAAAGAAAAAAGAAAAAAACAAGTTGGATGTTCAAAATACTGTGTTGGAGCAATTGGTATATTGGTTAATTAAATTGTTTCACTTTATTCTGAAGAAACATACACCCCAAGTATGAATTGTCTCTATGGTTGTCAAGGTTGGGAGTGTGCAGTACAGTGAGGAAAGGCAGAAAAGGAACAATTTATCTCTAGTGCAAAAACTATGAAATTTCCTCAGCCATTGGAATTTCCATGGCATGTTAAGAAATGGAAAAGATGGTGTCCATATTTCCCAGGTAGTGCAGGATCATCATGGAAAAAACATGCCCTTAAGTGGCAAAAAATTCAGAAAAATCAAAGTTAGGCAACTTGAAATAAAAAATTGAATAAGTTATTTATATTATTTCAAAAATATGTAAGAATAGAATCTGTAGAAAATTGAATGTAGTTTCTAAACTACTAGGTTTGTTAAAAAAAAACAAAATCTATTTGGTGAAAACTTTAAATTTCAATGCAATAGTACTTAAATTTCAGGGAAAAAATAAGAAGTAGGTGTCTGTCTGACCACCCTAACCACAATCAAATGATAAATATTTTTATTTATATATAATAGAAGACTCGTGTCGAATGTGATGCATATTTTTTGTAATTTTTTTCCAAGTAAATAATTAATTATGAATTTTTATTACAAATTTTAAAAATATAAAAAACTCATATGTCTGACCACCTTAACTTGGTCAAAACTTCATGAAATTCATTTTTTATTTTTTTAATCCTATAGTATGCGAAGCATAGAATGTGACGCATGTTTTGGATTTAAAAAATTTGATATTGTTTGAAAGCTAGAGATGTTTTTCAATCAACCTATCAATTAGGACTTTAGTCGTAATTCAAATAGAAAATGAATAATAATTACTTATTAAATTCAAAGTAAAGCATAATTTATATTGGTGGAAAGCTAAGAATCTCCTTTAAAAACCCTTTTCATTTCATCAATTTTGGGTAAAACAATAGTCGTCAACCACATACCCATCATATTGCCACTTTTTGGCCCATCATGATCCTGCACATACCCTAGTCTAGTCATAGTATCATTACCACAAAGCAATGAACTTAATCTATAGAAATTTTGAGGTCCATGAGAGAAGCCATGAACCATGAGGATAGGTCTAAATTCACCCTATAATAGGACCCAACATTCATGTAATTTTCCCCAAGGACTATACACAAAAAATATTTAGTGGAGGGTGTCCTAAGGAAAAATACTTTTTTGAGTTGTTGGTGTAAGGAAGCTAAGGTGGTGGAACAACTTCCTACACTAATATTGAGAGGAGAATAACACAAAACTTTTACAAATCCTTAATAGTTACATAAACTTAATTAAACAAAAATAGATATAAATATCATGCATACCACAACATAGTGATTTGCGTGGGGGAAACCCTTTTGGGAGAAAAATCCCACACTCTAACTAATTATTCAGAAATCACAAAGACTACAATATGTTGGAAAGAAGCAACACTGAGAGGAGGGGTGAATCAGTGTTCTGCAAAAATTAACCTTATTATCCTGACCTTTAATCCACTTAGAACATTTAATCAAAAGTAATATGCAAAAACATAAAATAAGAAACCACACAACCATAACTCAAGGATTTTTACGTGGAAACCCTATTAGGGGAAAAACCACAGTGGATGGCCAATCCACAATAAGTTCTAAGTATACCCAAAAGAAGTATTACAAAATGAGAATGCACTTGCATTCAAGCTCACTACTCAAAAGGATGGGATCACTGTCCTTACAATGATTTGGATTAGATCCAAAAGAAAATGAAATGAATGGATAGAATCTACTAATGCTGGATTCTAGTTTCGGTTAAGCTTTGATGATGAAATTTTGTCCTTCTGACTGATATTGAACTTCTGCTCTACTCAAATCAAGTTTGCACACAAAATCCTTATGCACAAGTGAAACTGCGTATGATATTGATCAAATAATCCTTCGATGTTTGCAACCTACACCAATACACCTTCTTCACAGACACAAATGATGTAATTGATCATCTAAATATATCCGTGATTAGGAGTTTAATCACTACAAGTCGGCTCAATAAGATTCAAGAATATTTACAACTTGTTGGCCTAAATCATGAATAAATTTGAGGCATTTCCAAACAAGTCGGCTAGTCCATAGCCAAGACTGATAATTAAATATTTGAACATGAAAACATCTTGAATAATTCCTCTTAACACATCCACAATGCACCACATTCCCTGAGTCGGCTACAACAGTCAAATAGACAAAAAAAGTGTCCTATCAGACCTCCAACCTCGTACTGCAACTAATGCAACACCATAAAACTTGAAAATAAGATAATCCACATGCTTATCAAGCAATTCTAGAGATCCACAACACAAAAAGATGATTCAATGAAGCTGCCTGACTGGATACCCTGTTCCTCACGTATTTTGCTGGTAATACACACTGTATCACATTATCTGTCGGTGTGACTAGATACTGAATTATGGATCATGTGAATGACTTCAGTTGCCATCAATGACAACACTAGAAGCCATATGCCAACACAATATATTTGTAGAGTAAGCTTCTCACAAGAGTATCACCACTCATAGATCTAGAGACAATACGACTGCTATCAAACTCTCATAATACATAACAATACATAGCCATAATACAACTCCCTCATAAAATAGGGTTTCCTTCTAGGGAAAGTCAAGCTAATAAAATATCGACCATCAGATATGAGACATAATGATGAATGGTCTAGATTTACAATAATACAATATAAATAAATTTTTCCTTTTGGGGGTGTTGCCCCACCCCACACTTCCCCTCTGATCCTCTTCAGATGAACAATACCTTATTTATCAATTGTACCTTATGTAATTGCAAGGTTGAGAGACATTTTTTCAATAGTTGGATCATAACTCAGCCCAAAAAATCGGTCTGGTGATGAACATTGGTAAGGAAAATAGGGGTATCCATAGCCTACATACAAGAGAAAATGCATTTAGAGAAATTGAAAATTGAAGATAAAGGTGCAAAATTTGAAGGAGAGTGTTGTATTTATAAAAAGTCACAAGAAATCTACGATGCATAGTTGCATGGAGATAAAATCTTAGGAATGCAAGTTGAGGTGATGAAAGTACACAAGTTACTTCATAATTGAAAGTTAAATCAAATAAATTCTCACAAAATTGGTACTCAGTGCTTCGAGGATGGCCAATACAAAGATCATGAATCAGGTGAATTCAAGATTACCTAATTAAATGGTGGTCATTTCAGTTCATCCGTTCGAGTCGTATTAATTATGAAATGTCCAAGTGTTTTGTTTGGAAGAAGAGCTGGACTGGTGAGTTGGCACATGCTAGAATGTTGAGAAATTTGAGAAAATTAATACGTGTGTGATTAGGCATGCAAATTAAATGAAGAGCATGATAAATGGATTAAGGTATCATTATGACAAGCTTGGTGCATTAATGTAACTATAGAGCCACCCAATTTGAAGTTGTCAGTCGAGTTTAATTTAGTGGGTAGCCATGGATAAAGTAAAATGGATGGGTGGCAACTAATGTTTCTAAATTTAGAAGTAGTTAGGTGATTTGATAACTTGTAGCTAAATTTTAACTTATGCTTCTTTGTTTTAATAGATAGCAGATTGTAATTAGTTGGATTCTGGCATAAGGATGGTAAAATTTTGCTAGAAAGTTTCACATATAGGAAATTCATTAAGTGAATCTTCTAGGAATTGGTGAAAATGATGAAGGATATTTACATTGAGTGAAAAATCAAAAGGTAACCTTCACTACCACTGTAATTGTCAACCTAATAGCGGGCTTCACTACGTGCAAGTTGAAACAAAAGAGCTTATAATGAAATATCAAATACAAAATGAATATAAAAGAAATATCAAAAGAGAAAATTCAACTCTTTAGGCTATCCAAATATCTCTACCAAGGTTATAGATTCCTGACTGGAAATAGAGCTATGTTTGGGGGAATTACAAAGATAACCTTGCCTGGGCTTTGGACACTTGACTGGCAGTAAGGAAATATCCAAGTTGGTTGAGAAGGATTGTTAAATTAGGTAGCTCAATGTAGATGGACTAATCCTTTTTATCAAGTTCCAGAGATGGTAATAAATCAATGCACACACTAAAACTTTCAAGTGGAATTTTATGATCTTTATGCTAGAATTCAAGTGAAGGCAAGGGGCTATTATAGAAAATATGCATAAGTTATAATTTATTGTGGGTGGTTGATTCTAGGTTTTCTTTTAAATTTGATTTTTTTGGTTGGGGTGTGTTGTGTGGTATCACAACACACCCCAAGAATACAAGGCTTGGGGACTCAAGTTGAAAATTAATGCTTAAGGCAGGGACTAGTTGGTTGATGGTCACCAGGAAATATGTGAAAAGTTGAAAATGTTGAAAATAATTCATGATTCAATACACTGGGTGTTCAATGTACCAAGTGTCAGGAGTCCAGGTAATTTAAGTCCAGGTGAATAATCAGGATGAGTTTGTGGGGGAATTTTAATGAGTTGTTGTAGCCAGAGTCAAAATCTTGGGGATTTAAAAAGATCGGTAAAATTCTAAAGCCAAGTCAGGATTTTTTTAAGGAAGTGAAGTGTATCAGCTATTCAACTTTCAAAGGCATTCAGTTATGTCAGGAATCGAGTATTCGAGTACTCGGGTAAATCATGCATTGATCAAGAATGTTCAAAAATTGTTTGGTTTTCCCTGAATTCCCAAAACATCTGGTGACCTACCTAAAGTTGACAGTTACATGAGAATACATTAAATCATGTTACTTATGGATTGTTTTAAAAGGATTAATGATAATTATGGTTTTATACTAGTAAAGGTTTTATTAATGTTTTAAAAAGGGGATTGATATATGGAATTTTATGTGAAGGAGAAATAGGGTGTTGGACAACATTTGGGTATGGACGGTCAGGCGAATTTGTATTGTAAGTAGATCCTACAATGTTACCAGGCTGGGTAGTCTACTATGAAAGCTCATGGGAGAACAAAGTGTATAGAGAAGAAATGTCGTTAACCGGGGAACTAGAGATCCAAGTATTATGCATGTGAAAAAGGAGGTGCCTAGTTCTGGGGTGGTATACTTGCGGGTATTTTTCTTGAAACCATAGCCTAAATGCAGGAACACATGACTGGTGGATTAAAATGTATAGTTCCACTTGATCACTCTAAATACCTAGCAAGTTCCTACATTTTGTTTGAAGATTAAGTTGAAAGTCTACTCAATCTGGTTTGATATCTTGATTTTATTTTAAAGATATAAGTCTGAAAGTTTCAAGTACTAAAGGAAGCCAAAATCAATTGACTTATTTCAAAAGTTTCTCTTACCAACTATCGCATGCCACATGCTCTACTATGAATTATTTCAGAAGTTTCATTTGTTGATCGAATTTCTTGAGTTTGTTGTTCTTATAAAAGGTCATGAGTTGTTTTATTTTCATTAAGTTCAAAATTTGTGGATTCTAGAGAACTAAAACTTTTTCAAGTTTTATTCTTTTTCTTGTTTTTTGTTCCATTCTAGATTAAAAACTTGTATGTTTCATTTGATATTAACTAATATCAAGGCCAATTCAAAGCTATTTCCTGATATGAAATCATACATAGCTGATTGTTTGGTCTTATAAAAAAATATTGTGTGTTGTGCTAGATTTGGGTGCATACTAACATTATTTGGCGGAAAATAATCCACATTTCTTTAAACCCTTGCGTCATTCTATGCCTAGATGTGAAACAATTTAGTGAAGTATAGAGTGGTTTTCTTTGATTTAGTTTATTTATTGAGGCATGTGTGGGTAATACCTAGGAGAAATATTTACATTTAAATATTTTTATGCTTTATTTTAGATTTAAAGATGCTTTATATATTTTTAGAAAATGTTCCAAAATTTATGAATGCATGAAGTTTTATTATAAATCTTCTGTTTACATGAAGTTGTGGAGTGCTTAATGCTAAATTTGCTTGAGTATATGCAAGTAATTTGAATTTCATGAAATGCTATTGCAAATCTTTGATTTCATGAAGTTGTTAAGTGACATGTGAATGATCAGATTGAGATTATGTTTTAATCTTTTGGATACCAGCCAATTTTTGACAACCGTAGGCCCCTCGTGTTTAGCAAAAATTTACACAACGAAACCTGAGTGAGCCTAGTGCATCAAGACATAAAATTCCCAAGCCTTGGGATCGAGTTGAGAATGCCTTAGATTTAAGTTTTTTCGATAGTTATTTCAAGTAAAGGTAGGTTCCCGCAGTCCTGTATGAGAATTTATCTACATGTTGGTGTGCATGTACAACATCCACATCAATAAAATTCACTCTTGATTTAGTTATCATCAAAGATTTGGAGAAGAGAGAGACCATTTATACTAGGATGGTTGATCATGCATCTCAGCTATAAACCTTTTCATACTTTTTTCCCAATGATGACTTTGATCCTTTGGATGATGATCACACTCCTAGTGTGGACTATGGTTTTGAGGATAATTTTGGTTACTTAAACTTGGGTTTTATCGCAAGTGATCTAGTTCTTGATCCATGCATTTCATCTCCTCCATCTACTATTTCAATTGATGATTCTTATGTTCCTACAAATATGGCTCCTTATGATTTGGTGCAACAAGATATTCTTTGTCTTCTCAATATAATGACTTGGTATGACTTCTTGATAGCTATTTCAAACTTGTTTGTGGAGTCTCATATTATATATTTGGGAGAAAAAATGGATTGCATTCTTCTCTTTTATGGAGATGATCCTTCTTTAGTTGTTGTGAGCAAACACTCTAGCCCTCTTGTTCATTCTCTAAATGACAATTCTTCACAATTTGACATGAGAGTGGATTCTTTAGGAAAAAATTTTGAGGAGGCTTCTTTGTCTTTAGAGGAGATATATTTGTATTGGATTGTGTTCTATATTCATATCTACTAGATTATGGATTACCCTCTTTAGCAATGTGGCCTAGAATTCCTATTTGGAGTGTGTAAGCTTTCGACATCAACATGGAGACACTTGAGCATGTTTTAGAGACATCACACCTCATTCTTCTTCTCTCAACTTATTTTTAGGAATGGTAAGAATTCTTGCATACATTCTTGATTTTGTTTCTTTCTAAGAGGAGGAATGTTGTTCAATGGTCTTGGATCATCTTCAACATTCATTGTCGAGAATCTACCATCATTTTAGGAGACTCTACATTGAGGGGGGTTGCACAGTCTCTCTTCTTCTTCTCTCTTATTGGGGGTCCTTTTCCTCGAATGGGGTTTTGTCCTTCCCATCCTTTAGTGAGATCATTTTTTCATCACTCCTTTGGGGAGGAGTTTTGTATCACTGGATTTTCTCCTTTTCTTCATTTGTGATACATTGTATTTGTGTATGGGTACCTAACATATCCTAGTAGCTAGGACCCATCATCATATTTGCATCATTTTCATTAGTTTCATCTTTCCTAAGTTGCACTTAAGGGGGTGTTGGTGTGAATAAGGTTTCCTACCTAACTAGTTCACCTAGTAGGTCCTATTCACATGTTAAGTTTACTTAGGTCCTAGGAATCTTTCTTAAAATCTTAGGTGTCATGTGATCTTATTATATCATTTGATTCTTGTTTCCTAATTCATTTAATATTTTGATGAGTTAGTTGTCACATGACATAGGATTAAAACACTTGTCATGATCTTGTCTAATCCCATGTCTCACCTTGGCTCTATAACCAAGGGTATCTCATACATTGCATATAAATTCTATTTTACATTATTGATAGGAATACATTTTATTCTTATCATATTGATCTTCTCTCTCTTTGTGCTTTCCATTTGGCCTCTAGATCTTGGCAGTTATATCCATAGCCAAATCTTACAGTTGCTCTATTGTTTTTCTCTCCAATTTACTATTTCCAAGGGTTAAAATGGAAAGCTTTTACACCCTACCTAGCCCTATATATTCACTCCCCAATTCATTAGTTTTTCTCCCATTTCTTCCCCCTATCTTTTTTTTTCTTTTTTTCTTACATCCATCCTTATTTTCCCTCCAGTGTCTTTTTTTTAACATTTTCTCCTTTCCAGAGGTCATCCAAACCACTTTTTCTCTCCCTTGTCTCTCAAGGTAGCATCACCCTTTTACCATTTTTCATCATTTCTTCCATACCAAGACATCTTTCTCTCTTCCTAACTTCTAAGTGACCTATATTTTATTTTCTTTGAAATAATGTTATTCTAACACCATTTTAAATAGGGAAAAAATGTAGGCATCTAAATTTCACATTTTTTCAATTTCCATAATTCTTCTAACATTGATCATTAATATTTGACCAGTAAATTTGTATTCCTAACTTCTATATTAATTAAATAATATTCTTATTATTTAATTAACATTCTTCTAACCCTCATTATCTCCCTTCATCACCTAAAACCATTTGGATAGTTATTTATTGATTGTTCATTCCTAACCTTACCCATTCCTTCCACAAATTAATTAAATTTACAATATGTATTTTTATTCTCCAACTTGATAATCCATTTCCTAATCTTGATTAATATTAAATCAATCCTAATCCTAATGCACATGGAAGTTCCACTTATCTTGCATGGGCATGACAAGTGGAGTCCAAAGGGGTAGCCAAGTTGTTATACCCCTACCACTTGTGACTCCATCAAAATCCTCACAATCCTATAAAAATATCTCACTACAAGCCATTCTCATCACTCATTTTTTGAATGCAAAATTATGTTAATACTTTGAGCATTTACATCCTCATATCATAAGGAAAATCCACTTCTATGCAATAGGAAGACTTAACATGGGTTTTTGTTGGGTAATTTGTGTTGTTTATATCTTCTAACATCCTTGTCTAAGTGTTTGTAGTTAGTTGTGATTGATCAATATTTAGTTGTTTTAAGTTGTTCTTTAACATCACAATTTCTTGCACATGTTACAATGAGCCAAACAAAGAGGAAGAAGATGAAAAGGAAGAATTGAAATAAGATATCATTAATGGTGAAAGTGGGTGATCCCACAATAGTGGTTTACACTTTTTGGCCTAACTGGACACTGATATTTTTTTTTTAACACAATCTCCACATTCGGGCACCTATAGCGATTAAACTGTAAGGAATTTGAAGATGATGTAAACTAGAGTCTTGTCACATTTTGTCTGTAGATTCTAAAAATATATTTTTTAATTTTTTTGGAATCAGATTGCACTTCTTTTCCATCTCCCACAAAAATTGGTTTTCAAAAACAACATTTTTAAAAGTGCGTACCCGTATAGCATAACTTTTTTCCATGAAGGATAAAATTCCAATTCTTTCAAATTTAGATTTCTAACTCTGATATCTAGTGCTTCCACTTGGTTAGATAGTTTTTATTGAATATTTTTTCTTTAATCAAGTTTAGAAGTCAATCAAATGACAATTCAAACATAGCGCTACCGTATAACGCATAACTTTTACTGTATGTATTGAAATTCTTCTCTTTTTTTTTTGTTGGATCAAGGACTTCAATATCTGGTGCACTCATATTTTAAATTTTATTTTTTTTATAATCTTCTATTTTTCCACTTGTGTAGAACAAAGATTTTTGTTTTCGATGAAAAACCTATATTTAATAAAACTTAAAAAATAGATAGATAATAAAACCAAAACATACTAAAATTATATTCATTGGATAGCTCGTTATGAAGGCTACTCGATTCCAAGTTTGGTTTCTAAATATTCCCCCATTTTCATCCCCAACGGAGCTTGAAAGCGTAAAATTTTAGGTTTTTGTGTGAACAAATTAAAAAATTAGGGAAAAAGGGGTTTCGCTAGAACCAGGGGGGTTCTAGCGAACCGGGGTTCATTCGAACCCCCACTAATATGCATTTTTCCTTTTTTTTGGAAATGTGGGCCCAATAGTTAATGGGTTCGCTTGAACCCTAGTTTGGTCAAACCCCTTTATGGTTCGATCGAACATGTAGGTTCATGCGAACCCCTAAAACCAATTTTTCTGCCATGGGGTCGTTTTTTCTCAATTTTCCTTCCTCCATCAAATTGTAAACCACTATTATGGCTTCACCCAAGTGTAAGTTTCTAATTATTTTGAAAGTGGTATTTTTAAGTGTTTAACTTGAAGAATAGTTTTTTATAGATTTTTTGGTAAAATATGTAAAGAGCTAAAAAACTACAATATTCTAATTTGTGCCTTTTCTAGTTTTTTTTTTTCATGAAAATTTTATTTCTTCTTATAATAGTCCAAACTTTGGAGTGGCACATTTATCTAATGGTTCTAGAGTTGGTAAACATTTGAAAGCAAAAATAGATGAACAATTTAAACAAGATTTAAAATCTTCTATAGAAGAAAAAAAGGATAAAAATTGTCTTAGTAAGAAAAGGAAACTCACAATGTCTAGAACATAGTTGAAGGATTCCTTTACATGGGAATGTATAAACTTGTGTATATTTTATTTAACCATGAAGTAGTGATGAAAGTGGGTTTGTAACAAAAAAGATGCAATTTCTTGCACTATGACTATTAATGGTCAGGTGAAAAATAGTTGAATCATGTTTGGTTTTGCCAGTTGCTTCAAACATTAGTTAGTTATACAAGTAACTAAATCAAAATTCTATTCAAATTATAACTCTGGAGTCCCTCTTCAAATTGCCATAAATTTTTGGCTATCAATTCATAAATCTAGACACTTAAGAACAAATTAGATTCAAATTCATGAATTAGTAAGAACCTTAAAATAAAAAATAGTATTGTTATGATTTTGGTAATGATTGATCTAATCATATTTACTACTAAAGAGCATCCTCCCAGCTAATGAAAGATAAGAGACTTGCATTATAATGCTACGACATATGTAGGAAACTCTTTCAATTTCAATTTATTGATAGTTTGATGACAAACATTTACAATTTATTTCATTGAAATTACAATATACATATCACATTAAACAAGAACAATTAATACTTTTCTTCTTGTAAAAACTATCTTAAACAAAATATTTACAACTTTGTTCCGTGTTTTTTTAATGTGGGGGAAATTGTTCATTGTTCCAACACTAACAAAGAAACCTGAGAAAGATAAAAATAAATAACTAAAGCGAATAAATAGCTTGTGATGAAATCCAAAATGTTAAAAGAGAGAAGGTAATGATGAGGATTGAGAAAGAAATGAGGCGTATTTATAGCAGGTCATAGGCATGTGACAACGTGGGTCATTAAATTTTAAAAGTTTCGTCAAAGTTAGAAAATGGCATTTTGAATAAAGACTCAAATAATTACTTTCCACAATGCATCATTTATGAATTTGACCAATTTCTATATGAGGTTTGTTAGAGATTGAGTAGGAAGACAATTATATCCATTAAAATAATAAAACTTTCTTGTTAGAAATTTCCAATCAGAAGCTTCCAAAATAAAGAGATTGGTTAGACTGGAAATATGAGTACCAAGTTGCAGTTGAAGTCATTAATGTTTCAAATAAAATAAGGATTTACATTTGAGTTGTCACTTGCTTTGCATCTTAAGCCAAACATGGCAACAACACTATTAAATCATAAAATTTTAAGGGAATTGTGCTGGCTTTTAAGAAGTTTAATAAAGGATATCAACATTTTATTTTTATTTTTTTTTGGGAAGAGAGGAACACAGCCTATCAAAAGAATAAGACATTTATATAAAGATAAAAAGTATGTGTTGGAGAGTAGAACAAGTAAGAAAATATTAAAGAATATGGAGTTTAAGTAATTAGAATGATAAATAAATATAATATTTATATAAATCTGAATGTTTTTAGAAATGCTATTGAATTTCAATAAATTAATGTATTCATCAAATGTATAAAAAATTGGCTATAGGTTGTGATTTTATTTTATTTATAATAAATTAGATTAAACCATTAGTAATTGATCTGATAATTATGTCGAAGGTGTTTCCTTATTTGAGCTTCATGAGCTCATTTTTTCCTTGGATGGTTAAAAGGCAATGATACCCCTGACAAGTCGGTTGAAGCAATATCAACCATTAATTCTTTTTTGCCAATAATTGTATGAATAAAGGCTTGAGGAGATGTCTTGTTCAACGATCCACTTAAATGCAAATTAGATAGCAATATGTCAGTCGTAGAGAATAATCAAATATACTACAGTTGTATTACATGGCTTAGAGTAGCAATCATGTCATTAGATGTTTACAATTCCACTAAGAGTTTGTAGTCCATCCTCTGCTTCTAAACTGGTAAGATTAAAAATAACTAGTGTATTATATAATGGAAGAATGAGAGGGGGCATTCGCTTGGTTTTAAATTTGCAAACCCTATATTCATATTGTATTGTGCATCAAGGTTTGAAGCTGTGTAGAAATTGCGAAAGCTGCAAATGGGGGCTCAAAACCCTCAAAATCTTCTGGCAACGACTATGAAATAAGCATAGAAAGTTTCACTAAAAGATTGAGCATTTTGTACGACCACTGGAAAGAGCATAGGTAGAGCATGTGCATATACATTCATTGCATTAATAGACAGTCATTGCACTAATATAGTAGTCTTCAAATAAATTTAGTTTTCCTCCTTATGAGGGAATTCACAGTTTCCCATACAAAGAAGGCTAACTTGCCAGATTCCTTTAAATCATCTAGAGCAACTATACTCCATGTAAATTCTCAATTTCTTCTCTACAATTTTCAAATTTCTATCATTTTGCTTGGTTAGTTTTTGATGGGACTTGTGAATTAAATTTTTGAGGTCAAAATCTTAAGCTATTTCACTTAATATGGCCATTCTGCAACTTAGAAAGCTTTTTTCAACCAAATGTTATTACTTTTACCATTCAACAACTCAGAATGTCTTTTTTCATCACTCATCTGGTTTTTCCCTCAATACCCATCTATAAGGACCCATTTCATTTAATACCACCATTCTGTAACTCAAAAATATTTTTTTAATTACTTTTACCATTTGGGAGCTCACAATGTCTTTTCTTACCAATAATCTAGATTTTTCCTCAATACCCATTTATAGGGATTTGTAGAGGATTATGCAAGCCTAATAACAACAATTAAGCTAGTGGATGCAGACATTTCCATCATTAGCACAAAACTTACAGTAGATCAGTTCAATCTCATCAAGGCTATTAAAGAAGTTGGGACCATCAAGGTACAATTCATATAAGCATTAATGTAAGGCAATGGTTACCATCCTTAACATTAATTGAGAAATTTTATCCATAAAAAACCAATATCTTCTACTTCTATTGTGCAAAAGTTTTTCCCATCATAGTTTGGGATGGATGTTGATAGAACGCTTGTAGTATATCCCATAAAGAGCATGTATGATTTGAGAGTCAAACTTAGACAGGCTATTGAGGTAGAAAGTATTTCATATACATATATGTTGCTTCCAATTGTTTTGTAGCCTACTTTCTTCCAAATTTTATGCAGCTTGACCGTACGACCACTATAAGTGATAAGGTTGTTATTTATGGAGATGGAAATAGTAAAGGTAAAGCAACTTCATATCTTAAAATTAAGACTTATCCAAAAAAAAAAAATTCCCAATGCAACTACCTGTTTTTTTCTTTTATGATTTTATTCTGGGTATTTGGGTAAGGAATCTATGTAATTGATATTTATATATTAGATTTGTCTCAAGTATTGTTGAATGATAATGCAGGTGTATATGTGAAACAAGATGATATTGGAACCTATACAATCAAGGTAGTGGATGATCCTAGAACCTTGAATAAGATCCTTTACTTAAGGCTTCATGCAAACATCTTTTCATTCAATGAGCTTGTAACCCTTTGGGAAAAGAAAATTGGGAAGACACTAGTAAAAGAGTATTTATCTAAGGAGAAGGTTCTTAAATTAATTGAAGGTTAGAAGTAACAAATCATATTCTTATTATATTTATTAATTCTTATATATATTTATTAGAATTTTAATTTTTTGGAAACCATCTCTCTTCTCCTGCACCAAAAACTCGGAAGAACATTAAAAACAATAGTAAATCATAAATTGAAAAATAGTTACAAACAATGATCAAGTGCTTTGATCATGACTGAGAATTGTTATTTCCTTAATTGAATTTACTTAGTTACTAATAATATTGAACTCTTTCTCGTATAAATATCATCAATACTAAAGTGCTACTTCTAAACAATTTGTAGTGGATAGCATAGAAAAGAATACAAATATATCAGTACATGTTGTTTTGTTGCTTATAGCCTTATTCACTCTTTTACTTTTTATGCATGTGATATGATTACTCTGTTTGCAATTTTACTTTTTTCTAACTATTTTACTATTTTACTTCTATTTACTATTTTACTTTCTAGGCATTTGGTATGGGAATGTTTACTTTCTACTAATTTTATGCTTGTATGCATATATCTTTCATGGATTATTTCTTAGATTCAATAGTGGAAGATCTACTTATCTATTATTCCTTTATGTGATAGGGGTGTTTTTATTGCAGCAATACCCTATTGTTTGCTTATTATAACATAAAATTCTACTTCTCACAAAAAATGGAAACAACACTTATACTAATCATTTTAAGAGAAAGTAAAATCTTTTCTATTGGATAACAAAGCATGCAATATCTCAAAGTAATTGAACTAAACTATTTTCAAATTTTTCTATTCCAATTTTGTAGCTTACTAACCATTAAAAAGTTTGGGAAAATTGGTAAACATAAGGCATAATTCCATACTATCACCTTTTACAAGTACACTAGGATGGCTACACTATTAAACCGTTAAGATTCAATTTTTCCATAGAAAGCATCACTCTTCATACACAATAGCTAGTCGTATGCTCCAAATTTCATGAAATTCGTGCTTTATCTATGGAGAAAATTAAAAGAATTGTATCAACAAAAACAAATTGAACTTGTCATTTTTTTCATCACAATACAGGAAAACAAAGAAAAGTGTTTGATTATGTATCTAGCTTATAAACTCACCATTTATTCATGTACTTTAGACCCACCATTGTTTTTTCTCCCATTCATTCCCTACAAATTAAATTATTGTTACAATCTACTAAACCTTCAGACCTCAAAATAAATTGAAACTTAATTTACCTTTCTAATAACTAGGGATCTCAATTAACAAATGAAACCCATTGATAGTGCTTTCTAGCCACGCCCATTCTCTAGTCCTTGAGTTCCTTTGTTTCAGGCTACTTTTCAAGAAAAAGGACCACCTCCTAACTTAAAAGTATTTACAAACGATAAAAAGGTGAACTTAGTACAAAGTTCATGGTTTCAAAAAATACTTTTGTGTAAAGAAGTAGACATCCACCATATAGATATAGACATAAAGCAGTTATACCATAGCTACCTTTTTTGACTCTTTTCTCAAATCCAATTGGGGAGAGTCCTCTTAATCCTAGATTTTATTTTTCAAGGAAGCATAGATGAATTATGCTCGATGAAGGTTCCCCTCTTCCCATTCTCTCCCCTCATACTTGGGATAGGCTCTACCAACACTAATAAAGACAAGTTCTATTGATGTTGCTTCCTTTCAATGTAGAAGGATGTTGCAAAACCCTGAGTAATGAAGAATTATATACTCTCATATCACAATAAAATGCTTGCAAATCACAATACCATAAAGGAAGTGGAACGAGCTTGCACTTTACCTCAACCAAGTTTGTAGTAAAATTGATAACAATATGAAGAGCCCTACTTCCAACATGCACATTTGAGTGGTGAACAATATGGATAGTGCATTGTCTTTCCTCGTCCATGGATTGCTTGTTCTAGCTAGCACTCTTGTGATCTTTGTTCCTAGGAAATTTACATGATTTTCCCCATTGCCACATTGTACTTGGTTATGTCACCACGTTTTAGAATATCCTTCTACGTGGTAAAGAGAATTGTAATATTTGACACCTTTCTTATTAAAAATTTGTGCATTTAGAGTAATTTTATACATGCACCTATAATGTGTCATATGGTCATTCAAAGCACATTTTTTTAGCTTTATATTTAATGATGTCTACCTTTTTTCTAAGCTATATTTAGTTTTTATTTTTTTTCAAACAAGTGTGTGATTATTTGTTTGGATTTCATGTTCATTTTAGGTTTTTCTTACGTTTAGTTTTCCTACATTTACTGCACAAGTGTATGCAAAAACTAGTTCAACATGTTTCCTAATTGACCTTCCACACTTCTTCGGCATACCCATTGCACACTAAGGTGTGATTGCTAGTTGCAATTATAAGGAAGACAAATAATTAAGGGATTGGTCGTAGGCCTTAATATGATTGAGAATAAAATGAATGTTGCAACTTAATACACACAAAATGAACATATTTTTTACCTTTTTTATGTCCTTATATATATCTTGAATGTTCTTGAGGGTTACTAATAATTAAATATATATAAAAAATCTCAACATAATCCTTTATCAAAAGAAATAAGCTATTATAGAGAATTTACATGTTTGAAAATATTAGAATGACAATTCTCTGAGATATGTCTTGTAAAAAAATCACTACAATTTCCTTACTCTCCCTCCCTCTCTCACTCTCTCTTTGGATTTCTCCTTACTTCTATACTTCTCTCTATAACACCTCTCTCTCTCTCTCTCTCTCCTTCCCTCTCTATTGCTATCTATCTCACCTCTCTCTCACTCTCCTTCCCTCTCTACTTCTATCTATCTCACCTCTCTCTCTCTTCTTCCCTCTCTACTTCCCTCTATATCATCCCCTCTTCATCCCTCCCTCCATCATCTCTCTACTTATTTATATCACTCCTCTCCCTCTCTCTAACTACCTCTTCCTCCTTCTATACCTCTCCATAACTCTCTCACTACCTCTCTCTCTCTCTACTTTCCTCTTCCTACCTAGAGAGAGATGTATGGATAGATTGAGAGTGGAGATAGAGAGAAGTAGAGTTGGAGAGAGGTAAAGAGAGGAAGGATGGAAGAGAGGGAGGGAGGGAGAGGTATCCAGAGAGAAGGAGATGATAGATACAGAGAAGTAGAGAGGGGGGGAGGGAGGGAGAGAGAGAGAGAGAGGTGATATGGAGAAAATTAGAGTGGAAAGGTGGGAGAGAGAGATGGAGAGAGTGGGAGTGGAGAGATGGAGATAATTAGAGAGTGAAAAGAATGAGAAAGAGAGAGAGGGGGAGGGAGGGAGGGAGAGATAGAGATGTATAGGTGAGATAGAGAGAAGTAGAGAGAGAGGAGGGTGTGAGAGAGAGGAGAGAGTGAGAGATAATGGTGAGAGAGAGAGGGGGAGAGTTAGTTAAAGAGATGGAGGGACAGGTAGGTAGATGGAGAGAGAAGAGATAGAGAGAAGTAAAGAGGAAGGAGGGAGGGAGGGAGGGAGAGGTAAGGAGGGAGAGGTAGGGAGGGAGAGAGAGAGGTGGGTAGGTAGAGAGAGTGGTAGGGAGTGATGGAGGGAGAGGTAGGTAAAGAGATGGAGAAGGGAGAGAGAGAGAGAAGTAGAGAGGGAAGGAGAGAGGGAGGGAGAGAGAGAGGTGAGATAGATAGAGAGAGAGAGAGAGATGCTAGGAGGGAGTGGTAGGTAGAGAGAGGGAAAGGGTAGATAGAGAGGAGTGGAGAGGGAAGGATTGAGGGAGGAAGTGATAGGTAGGGAGAGAGAGAGGGGGGGAAGTGGTAGGTAGAGAGAGAGGGGACAATAGGTAGTAAGAGAGGGAGTGATAGGTAGAGAGAGGGAGAGGGGTAATAGAGAGAATTAGAGAGGGAAGGATAGAGGAGGGAGAGAGAGAGAGAGAGAGAGAGAGAGAGAGAGAGAGAGAGAGAGAGAGAGAGAGAGAGAGAGAGAGAGAGAGAGAGAGAGAGAATTAGAGAGGGAAGGAGAGAGAGAGAGGTAGATCTTGAGCTCAAGGGAGAGAGAGGTAGATAAAGGGATGGAGATAGGGGGAGAGAGAGAGAGAGAGAGAGGTCTACAGTGTAAGGGATATATATAGAGTGAGATAGAAAGAGAAAGATGATGGGATAATACTAATTACTAAAATTTAATCAACTAATTATTGAAATTTGACTATGTCTAAAAAATTATAAGATCTTCCAAAACATAGAATCTACATTATAAATCCTACAAATCTGAGGCCATTCTCAGAAATCTTGAAACTATATACATGAAATATAACTTAAAGTATAAGAAATTAAATGTCCATATTATATAAATGTCACTTATACTTCTCTCCAAGAAGAGATCACCATGGGAACATATACTTCAATATTTATAGTTTCACCAAAAGAGATAGAGAAAGAGAAATTTCCAAAGAAAAAATAATGTGAGTGCATTATAACACACTTGCATTATTATTTTCTTTGGAAAATTTTAAAGCCTTTGGCTTGGATTTTCCTTGGGCTTCCAACCCAAATTTTTGGAGTGCCTTTTCAATGTCAAAGATGCGTTTTTGTAAATAATAAAATAAATGACATAATCTTGAGCATGCTCCCCATCATATTTGTACATGTTTTAATGTTAGGTCAAAAAATACCATTATAATGTTAGGATCTCTCTTGGCTACCTAACCATGTAATTCTTTTTCACATTTTGAGTATGTTAAGGTTTTCATCTTTAATTTCTTCTGTTAGTGTATCTCTTTTTTTCCAAAAACCAATATGTGGTATTTTTTACTTTATTTTTTAACTATTGATTGAAATTTTAAACAAATTACATTTTTAGAAACTAGACTCCATGCACATTAAAAAATATTTTCGATCAATTTTCAAAACAATTTAAGGGGGATAATGCTCTTTTTTTTTTTCAAGATGTGTCAACTTTTAAAATTAGTAAAAAAATATATATTCTTTAAAAAGTTAGCAAAAAAATTAGGCATAAACTACATGGTGTTAGTTAATTTCTCACTAAAGTGAATTTTGAAATACTAAAAAAAGTTAGCATTTTAGGGGGCCACACCAAACACTATGTTATGTCTTTTTGAAAAAAATAGGACCACTTTGTGTGCCTCCCCTTTTTGAACACCTTAATCTCCAGCATTTAAAAAAAAAGTAGTTTAGAAAGTAGATTCAAAGCACTCTGACACTTGCTTTCATTGCATCTTCAAATTTTGAGTGTAACTATCTGCAATTTCTCATCCAAGGTTAGTCTTTCCTAATTTTAGGAAAAAGTTGCCACTTAAGACCCCTTTTCAGTCCCCCATCTTTGTGCACTTACTTAGTCAAAATAATTTTAGTAAGTACTTGAGAAGTTCCAATAGACACAAATATTACATGTCAACAATTTTATTTTGAGTACCTAAATGTGACCATATAAATAAGGCTAAATTATTTTGATATTCTATACCTAAGAATAAAGAAAGCTAAAATTCATAATACTATTATTAAGAGAGAATATGAAACAAAAAATTATTTGACATCTAGCATAACCTATGATAATTGGTTTAATGAAAAGGGACAAAAGGAGGATAATGGTTTAAACAAATGGGTTCAAAAAATAATTAGAAAAGGGTATAAGGAGCACCTAAGAGGGGCAACTTGTCGACCTTCTTTAGAAAATGCAACCTATCCTCATTGGCAAAGTAGAAATCTATGGTGTGAATGTCTTAACTTACTCTTTTTAGTTTCATTTGTGATAAAACAATATCAAATATCATCTATGGCTAGTGGATATATAATTGAAACAAGTAATCCACTTCAGTTTGAGGGACATAAGAAAAAAAAAAAACATACTTTCTCACAAAATTGAACCAAAGTGTACTCTCCTAGACAAGTAGTATAGAAACATAAATTTCTAAAACAAATTCATATTTCATACAAGGTAACAAACCATGATTAATAAAAAAAATTCATATTTCATACAAGGTAATAAACCATGATTAATAAATCTCCTAGTATAGAGAGACAAAAATAATAATTTTTTATTAAAATTTTAAAATATATTTATAAGATGTTGAGCTCTATTTTATACAACTGTGGGATCTTCATACAACTAAAACAAAAGATCCTAGAAAATTTCAAAAAAGTAAATAGTGGTGAAAGAAGAGAAGGGGAAAATGTTGGAAGGGACAAAACATTAATAGGATGATCTTTAGCTAATACTAAATCAATAAATGAGAGATGATAAGTGTGGGGGTTTAATAATTCTATTTATGGGTGAATAGAATCATTGTGGCTTCCCTTGCATGAAAATACCACTTGTTACTTTTGAGAATGGGAAGATCATGTGACCTAGAAAAGGATGAATACTAGTAAATCACTAAAAATGATGAAGGATATCTTTGGTCAACAAATTTTGATTTGAGGAGAGTGGAACACATGCTTGACATGAGGAGGATAGGGTCACATTATATTGATATCAATTTGGTGAATTAGTCAAATTTATCTAGGAAAAGTAAAGAAAATAGAGTTTCCACATAAAAATCACTAGAGATAAGGTCAAGCTTGATCAACTATGAGGAATATTAAGGGCCTCTCAAAAAAATATATGTTTCTTTCAATTAATGGATGGCTCAATCTAGAAGGTTCCAACCTACATGACTCAAAAAAACCCTAAGATGAGTCTATCATAAGGGGGAATCTAATATCATATGGATGTGTGATGCAAAATAACCTACATTCTCTAATTTTAATAAAATATCAATGGTTGGAACAACCTAAATGATTCTAACATGGAAATAGTAAGAACAAATTTGAAATTGGAAGGCCGTAAGTGGAAATGTGGTTTTTTTGTGAACTAACATCCAAAGAAAGAAGTCACCCTATAATGTTAGATAGATGATGAATGGATTGTGGATAATTTTAGCCTACCAAATAGTCTCTAAGGACCAATTAATGCAAATACAAAAAAAAATATAGATAGGGTACACATGGAAAAGAAATCTAGGGATGACATATATCTAATTTTGACAAATGTAACACTAAAGGCTTCTTTAGAAGAGACAAGAACTTAGTTGATTTTAAAAATGATGAGGGATATGAGTGACAATAAGGTGTTAAGAACTAGGAGGGGCTTGCACAAACACTATGAAATCTATAACTCATTCTTTAATTCACATGGACCTTAAAAGTATTTCTAGAACTTGAAGAAGATATATATCTTAGAGACTTGAGGGTCTACAGAAGAAAACCAAAAAAGAATAAAAGGGAATAATATATGGAAACATATATTACTTGAAAGGATTGTATGAAATACATATTAATGATACATTTCAAAGTTAAAATTTTGAAAACAATATCTAAGGATCTATGAAATTCTATGAAATTTTTCTTTGATTAATTTTCATGGTTTACTAATACTTGACTGCATCCTTAAAATTTATCCAACATGGACATCATTTGTGCTTCATTAATTATTAATAAAATTTCATCTAATTACAAAAATATATAAAATTATCCTTAGCAAATGTTGTGTTCATATTTATGAATTCCAAAAATAGTTGTATATATCTATTTTATTCTTGATAAGTACTATATTAATAGCCCACATGGAATGATGAATAGAGAAAATAATTTAAGTGAATAATATTTTATAAACTTCTTTATAAATTAATGGTTCCAAAATTAAATTAAAAGTCTCTTCTTTTATCTAAATGATTTAGTTTTTGGATTCAACTAGATAGTATGATTTATATAATAGTATCAAAATATTTGAGGTTTTCAATTCTTTAGGGAATTGCATTATGAAAGTACTTTAATGTTTCTTTTATGTTTCCTTTTTCTTCGTTGGTATATATTTTTCCTATACATACATCGTTATTTCATATGGATCTTTTAGGTTACATGAATATAAACACCTCCAATTATTTTAACTTCATCATATTTTTCTTGTTGTGTATCCAAATCAAATAGTTTTCAAAATTAAACAATACATATATATGAATATTGTTGGTCTTCAAATTTATGATTCTATATTCATCTATTTTACCAGCATCTTGATTTTGTTAAAAATTATAGAATTTTTATCATCTTTAAATACCTAAAAGTATTTTTTTTTAGGAGTGAGGAATTAGAGATAAACTCAAAAATGAATATAGTTAATCTAGAATTTCTTATTGATTCAAGATAATTGACAACCACAACCACAACCAAAGCATCTATTATTTAGTTATTGCTTTTTGGAATAGTTTACAAACTAAAGGAATTTAAGCATTCTATTACAAATTAGATTTTATTATCTAATTATATACTAATATAACTTCTTATTGAATTAAATTTATACTAACTCCTACCTTTCTTAATTAATAACCCTAAATCACCAAAAAAAAAATGAATTCATTTAACCTTCTTCTCAAAGTTAGTTGTAAACCATATTTTAACATATCATAAAATACTATATTATTTATATAAGTAAATTATAATATGAAATATGTTAATAACCTTGCGCTTCTAGAGTTAATTGCCTTTATACACACTCCTAGTACTTATCCTCACCTTTATTTATCAAATATGAGAATCCAAAATGATTTTTAGTTCTAATTTCCATATCTTTTTCTCTATTAGTAGACTTGGTGTTAAGGGTGATATCTTTCTCATTATAAACTCCTTTTTTTACCTCTATGTATTTTAATTAATTATTCTAATTGTATTCCATGATTTTTATGTTCATTCTTGGTTCTCTCATGATCCAAATTTTATTTAATATACCTAGAAGCCACATATGTGAGAAATTTGTAGCCTTATAACCATTGAAAGTTTTAGAATACTATTAATTGAGTGCAATTCTAAGATGTTCACAACCTAAATGCAAATAATTTTTTGTACTCTTAGATCTAATGCTAGCTTAATTCCATATATATGTGGTTAATTTTTCCTAGCAGATGTTTTTTTTTAACTACACCACTTTTCTATTAGACTTGGTTAGATAAATTCCTGACTTATAATAAATTGAATAAGGATGGAAATTATTTGATGCACATGAATCACTCAAATAATTATACATACTTTTTGCAAAATCCTAATTATTAGGAAAATAGGGGAACTTAACTATTTTCTTTAGAAATGGCCAAATTGGTATGAGAAGTATTGGTCTTATGTTTCTCTTCTTGGGAGAATAATATATTAATAAATATTTTTTTCTATTCTTATTTGGGGTAGTTCATATAATATGATTTATCATATTCTCTTGTTTCTTTTTGAGATGTTTGGCTATATTGCATGTCATTTTAGATTTTCCTTCGTGTGGATTTGATTTCTAATTTTTTTCTCACAAATTTTGGAGGCATTAAATTGTTGTGAGAATTTGTATTGAATGAAGTGAAAAAAGTATTTGAAGGAGTAGAGGTTGTAATTGGACCCTTCTTGATTTTGAGTACATACTATTTTTATGATATTATTAGAAAGTATGAATTTTTGTTGTACTTATTTTAAGTTTATTATTAAACTCTCTGAGGAATTCATAAGTTTTAAGAATCATGTGTTAGTCTATGCATTTATATTATTTAATAAATTATTAAGTGTAATATTCAAGATCAATTCCATGTTATATTTTTAAAAATAGTTTATATATGTTGAGTAATTGAATTAAATCTACACCAATATGGCTGAGGAAGATCAATCATATTAATTTAAATGTTGTTCTTTATTGAAATCTAAACTACATTCTCAATTGATGATTGGATGTTACCACTATTTGGGTGTCTATTCTAGGATTTATTGTTTCCCTCATAAGTAAAAATTGTGTGTTAGTTGTTGATTTGTTTAGGTTAGATGACATCATGTGTTGTAAATTTATCATATCACTATTTGATTCTTACACCATTTTTTGTATTCAACATCAAAATTTAGGTGTAATTTAACTTATTATATATGACCTAGTTAATTTTGGGAATTGAAAGTCTCCTAAGTATCTAAGAAAGAAATAATAATTTGGTTAATTGAATCAAAGATTTAAAAATTCATGTATTATTCTAAGATAATGTGGAATTTTAATTCATTAAGCTAAGTTCAATTTTAATGAATATGTACATAATATAATTTTGTGATGCAAACATCTGTAATTCTAGTTGATTACATGTATTCACAAAATTTTGGAGCAGAGAAAATTGGGTGGTGCATTAAAAGAGATGTGACCTAGATCTAACAATGGATTCAAATTAAGGAATACTCGACTTATCATAGAAATATAGTTGTATGGTAGTTTATTGAGGAAATATGGATGACCAAATCCAATACCTCTTGGTCTCAATTGTTTATTGGCATTCAATACCTCTATATAAATATCTAATAAAGTGTTTGTTCTAATTATTGTTCAAAAAAATATGATGGTAATAGGATATAGGGCATGAAAATACATCTATGTTTTATTAGATTCATTTTGTTTCTATGGGTATGTATTTTGGTTGTACATTTCTTAAACTAAATATTATTTTAAATACCCAAATTAGGTCATTAGGATCTCTATAAATGTATGAAAACTGGTGGTAGAAAATTCTTAGGGCTAAGGATATTTGAATCTCCCTAAGAATGATTTCTCTAAATTAGATTAGGACATTGTAAATCCTTGAGGAAAATACAATTACTATTCATAAGATGTATCAAGTGTAAAAGGAAACAACCTACAGGGCACACTTTCATGTTCAATATTAGTAACATAAATTAATCCTCAAAATATTGAACATATTCCACTATAAAAGAAGTCCAATGATCATTATATTTAGGGAAACTATTAGAATTTTTGTGTAGAAATGAGAACACCTTCAACATTGATTGAGGTTATGCATCCCTATCTAAGTAGCAACAATATTGGAAATATTGCAGCTAGTGAGATTAAAAGAGAGGTGATATAACTAGGGGATCTCCCTTGGGTTATTAAATAGCATAGTTAAAATATTTAGGTTTACTTTTCCCCTTATCTAAATGTGACTTTTCTAACCTATTTAAACAAATTATCTTAAGATCTATAGAAGCTAATCTTGATCTAGTTAAAAAATCTACGACTTTCTAGATTCACCTTGAGAGGCCCTCCTCATGCCACAAATATTAGTGTACCTTTTGATTGATAGAAATGGATGGAATAAAAATCTCACATGATAGATATTTGAATCTCCCAAAGCTATAATTACCTAGTATATGCTAATTAATTTCACTCAAAGGTAATGAAGTGTTTCTACTAGAGAATATTGGTAACTTGAAGATTTAATACAAAGACATGTAATGTAGTTCAAACATGATAACTTCTTATAAAATTGATATCAATTCTTATAAAATAAGATGAAATATTTTAAGTTAAATATATTTTAATATTAATATAATCTTGAATAGATCTTCAATTTAAGTTCAAATTAACTTTTAAAAGAAAAAATGTAATCTGAAAAGAAAATCTATTCTAATCCTCGACTAATTAGTTTCAAGAAAATATCAAAAGATTGAACTAAAATAAATGAAAGGATTAGAAATGAACTTGATGATCTAGATCCGACTACTAGTTTCTAAATTTCCTCAAGTAAACATATAAAATTATCAAAGATAGTTAACAAATGATAACTTATTTTCTCAAATGATGAAATCTTTCAAGAAAGTAAGAAGAAATAACACTAACATGTCAAGATGAACACCACAAATATGAACAATGAGGAAATATATCACTCATATTTACAAATGATAGATATTTGATTGAATGGACTTAATTTCTCATAAAATGAACTCAAATAAACTAAAGTAGTGAAAATAATCAAACTTACAAGACTTGAGTATAAATAAAGAAAAATATGGGATGATATATTATGCTAAAAAAAAAATAATGTCTGCAATTTTCCAACCCCTTACAATGGCAACTAAATGAATTTATATGGAACTCCTAGATCACAAAATTATAGTAAGTTTTCAAGTTCAATTTTGATAATAAGTTTTTTTAAAGATTACAATAATCAAATCTCTATGGTTTTGAAGGTTAAAGTAATTTTTTTCTCATTCTAATATCCAATGTAAAAATTTCTCCAAATTCATCCAATGATGTCTTCAATTTATATTTTCTCTATAGATTCTCTCTAAGATCATAAAGTAGATGCTAGTTCCTATGTCTATGTTTAAGAGGCTCTCTATGATCATTGATTGATAATATGATATCCCATATAAGGATAAGTTATAGTTCTAAGGGGAACACATCATAGTAAAATAATGGTCCAATTCTCTCATTAAAGAGTCTTACAATTTTAAATATTAAATTGTTTTGATTATATTAGAAAAACAAGTTTTGAAGGGGCCCAAAACCCTTTACAACACAAGAAAGGGAAAGTTACTCAAAGAGAAAGATATTGAAGCATAAACAATAGCCAAATAAAACCAACAACAAAAAACACAAAAAAATACACTACTTCCTATTCTTCAAGGTGTTACCCACCTCAATCTCCTAGTTTTGATGTAGATTGACCATATCCAACAGTTCTTTTTTTTCCTCCTCAATGGTCTTTCTAAGGTTTCCCCTAGTCCTAGTAGATGAGTCCTTGGTCTCATCTTTTCCACCCTTCTTCCCCTTACCCTTTGAAGACTGATCTTTTTCCAACATCTCCGCAAAGTAAATCTGATCCTCCCTTAATTGACTAATCTTACCATATAAAACCTCCAGGGATTCCACATTATTTTTTACCGAAAAGTGACTAGCTTGTAGCAACTTCTTTATATCCACATTTGTTTCATTAATCTTAGCCTCCATTCTAGAAAGGAAATTTTCACACAAGGTCTTAAAGTCCAAAAAGCAGCATTCCAAATCAACTAGTCTCTCAATCAGAATATCTGAAGAACCCTTTCATAAGTTTTGCATATTTTATTTTCAACCCATAATCTTAATGTTTACCTTATTAAATTCCTGAAGCACCCACTTGGAAATATTGAAAGTGCATGTTGCCACTAAACGTGCCATATCCAGAAGCTCAAAAATTGTAGTATTTTCCTCATTCAGGTAAGAGAAGTCTTTAGAGAGAGGGTTGATCTTCAGGGGTTCAAGCTTTCTAGAGTTTGGATTCACCCCCTCATCCTTCTACAATGACCTGTCACCCAATATCTCCATTCTAGGAAATTTTTGAATAGGGGAGTCATTGATTTCAACAAAAAAATTCTCACCACTCTTCTTCTTACCTAGAGCATTCCAACTATTCATACCACCTTTTTTAACCTAATTATGCAACTTTGTAGTTCGTTTGGATGCCCTTCACGGAATTTCCTTGCCTTCATTAACCCCTACACCCTCAAGCATGACCTTCTCCATATGACCTTCCGCACTAGACTTCTATCCATGCAGTACATTATCCTCCTTAGAATGGTAGCCACCCGAGACAATATCAGTATCATTTACAGTAGAAGGGAACCCCTGGGAATCTGACTCCTACAAAACCTGCTTCTTGGTCGTACTCTTTCTTTTAAGGTTCCCCTTCTTTCTCTTTTTAGAGAGGTCTTCCACAAGGGACGACAAACCACCCTCCTTGTAATGCCTCACCACATAACCTTAGAGGACAACACACAACACATAAAAAACAAAACAATTTTTTTTTCTTAAAAAAGTGCAACATACTAAAGATTGTAGAATATAAGCTAACATGCAAGCTAAACCTAATTCCTCCAAGGTTCTATGAAAACGCTACTATCTATCCATTAACTAAGATAACAAGAATTAATCCATTAAACATGATTTTTCCAACAATGAAGAGTACATTAAATGCATCACATTAAATATTCCATCAATATACGATATTCATAACAAGTCATCAATATAACAACATCCAAATCAATTCAATTAACCAACATATGCAATAAACATCATTTAATTTTTCATTACAAGAGAGATAATTCTTCAAGTCAAGTACATCATTTAAACTTGTACAACAATGTTTCCTCGTATACAAGTGAGGACAGTACATCAAAATATAATATATGATACAACTGATTACAATTCATTACAAGTACAAGTAAGGTAGTCTACTCGAGCCTCGAACAATGCAAGAGTCCACAACACCAAGAATATTTTCCACATGGATGATCAATAGAGAAGGGAAATCCAATAAAGTGCAAGGAACATTCCACCTGACCATGTGGAACCCTAAGGTCCACCCCCCGTGCTAGGAGATAATGATAAAGTCCCACTACACAAAAAAATCAAGAGAAAAATAACACAACACTAAAGGGCTAACATGACTCCAGCATTCAAAGAACCACATAACATCACATAACAGTGACAACTCTTCTAGAGGCACGGAATCAACAAGGGGAACACATGACTATGGAATGCTAGGTTGCTATAGGGAGGAGTGTTATCACATACCTTGCTATGGGTTACCTAGGCATATCTTCCTAGGCTACCAACCCCCATCCCGAGTTACCTTGATAGCCTCTACCCAATCATCGTCCCCCATACAAACTCATATGGGATCAACATACCTTTCAAAAGGACAAGGTAGTTGATCTTTGCTATTCTAGGCCTTCCCACTCATCCCAAGCCTAAATGAGCACTTGAGCCCTGAGTGAGGTGTTATCTTGATTAATGTGTAAACTACCCAACCCCCTAATTTATTTTTAAGTTATCACTAAGTTAAGAAACTCCCACATGGGTTACCCTGTCACCACTTTGTGCGTCAGTCCCCATTGAGAGCCACTCCCCCTACTAGCAGCTAAGAGACCTAATAAAATCAACAAGGAAAATCCATCATGAACAAAATGAAAACCCAAAAATTACATAATTCGAGCAAGACATAGACCATTTCGCTCTCAAACACAACTGCAATAACAAGTAGAGAGTGCATGGCTAAAGACCCTTAGTAACACATCACAAGTATCAAATCAACCAATCCAAGGCACAAACACAACAATTCAACATAATTTCCCAAGCCTCTGGAAGACTCCCAATTTGATTTAACACAAAGGACTCCAAATATAAGATGATAACCAAAATCACTCCAAAACCCAAAATCAACATAAGATCCAAATAAGCAACTGACCTTTACATCCATGAAAAGCATTATTTTCCCCATCTCATAAAACACATTAACTTGACCTCTTATTACAAGTAGAATCAATGATTGAAACATTTGTACAATAGACCACAATCATCCCCAAATCAATAATCATTCACTTTACTTCATACAAGCAACTTAAACTAATAATAGAAACATAGGATCCAAAATGGGCTTACAGTGCAACCATTTCAAGTTTGCTAAATATTCATCTTAATCGAAAGATAATCTATTTTCATATAAAATAATCTTTCATTTATACAATTAATCCAATCATTCCATATCTCAATTATCTTTTGTTTCATTAATTCTCTAACATGTTCATCTAATAATTAAAGCAACAATGTTCTTTTATTGATCTCTCAATATGTATACCTTCATGCATATAAATACCTACATACCACATACACAAAAATACAAATATATATACATATGCCTTTATATTATCAAAACAACATTCTATTTTAAAATACAAAAAGAAAATTTTAGACTTATAATATATATAAACATATATAATAATATATATATATATAAATATATATCAAAGCCAAACCAAACATCCATCAAATACCAATTAGTTACATTCCAACAACAGACAAAATGAATACTAACTATCCAATATTGACTACAAGGTATGTTCATCCTATAACTAATGAAATCTACAAGCAAGAGTATGGAGTAATGTATGGCGAGAGTTTCGCCTATAACATGACCTATTTGCAGTTTATTACAATTCAATGGAAATGATGAAAGATTTATCTGCTTTGGTTAAAACAATACAATTAAAAAATGCCTAAGAGAGGCTTATACCATGGCTTGTTTTTACTAAAATCATTCATATAACTTAGCCAATGTTGATATTGGGCCATGCAAGGCTTCAATTCTCTCTTGAATGTTATAAGTCATACATTAAACACTACAGATAAAGCGACAACATAAATAATAGTTGATATTCCTAAAGATAAGAGCCTAAAGTGAGGGTGAAAAAAATAAGAATAAAGAACAACAGAGCTTCCAATGAAGGAAAACCTCATAGTTTACCAAATGCTTGCAACATACTCAAAAAAAAATCATACAGTGAGAAAAGTATTCGAGCCCTCTTCTTGTGTAATCACATCTCGATATAAACTTGAACAATTTAATTGTGATAGAGGAGATTTGGAATGGCTGAAGGGTTTGAAATGACATGTAGGGAAAAAGATCTCATAAAATAGCAAAACACATACCTCAAATATCAAATAACAATGAATTCATTGGACCTTCAAACAAATACATGCAATAATTAACAAATGTCAATGGATTCATCGAAATACATACACAACGAAAGCATACAATAAAAATAGGGCATCAACTATCCAATCATAAATACAGCTCCATTGAATGAATTTCAAGGTCATAATGTCTTCAACAATAGACCATAATACATGTACCAAATATGATACATTCACCTAGTGTATACTACAATAAAATAAAAAGGAAAACACCTTCTATAAGCTACATGAAGGAATACACATTTGAGAGTATTGATAGAGCCTTAGATAAAAAAATATAGACAATAGAGAGGCATCGATAGAAGAACAAGAATGCCTTATAAGGCTGTCAAAATGGAAGGAAATGATACCAACATGAAACTAGTGCATAGACCAAATATTGAGATGATTTATGAAATTTCCCAACAAAATATTTGTCTATGGGTAGTGAAACTGCAAGTCCATACAAAATGTATTTATTGAAAGAGCTAAAAGACCTTCAAACAATTGCATTTAGCAAGTGGAGGAAATTTAATGCATCAAATGCATTGATTACAGAGCAAGAACAAGTAATTTATTTGATAAATTTACAGAAGATGCCATTACTACTTGTTTTCAATTTAAAACTAAATAAAATAAGAAATGTTTTATTTCAAGACAATAAATGCATTCAAGCTATTATTTTAGAAACGAAGAAAGAATTCACAAGGAATGAAACCTGGTTTAAATCAATTGGTTGAGTTGAGGAATGATGTCGAGCTCCTTAATCCCAGCTTGCATCTCCAACACACACTTCAAAAGCCCAACAATCTCTACAGAACCCAATTCTAGATCTCCAAGAAGAATAAGAAACTGGAAGAAGACCTCTTAGAACAAGAAAACATTCCCTGAAGGAAGAAACAAGAATTAGTTTTTCAGAAAAATCCCCAAAAGCCCCATTTCTTTTAGCAATTTAACTAATTTATTCTCCATTCGACAATTCATTGCATGCATGCAACATTTCTTTAATTTCATTGATTGATTTATTTTATTTTATTTTCCCACTATTGTTTTCCTCCACTCCTCATAATGTTTATTAATAAAATATCTTTATTTAATTGCACACAATAAATCCACTTTTAAAATATTTAATTTATTAATTTTAACTTACCTAAACAAAATTAAGGAATCAATAATAATTTATTTATTTATTTTATCTTTACCTCTTAATACTATTTGCACCATACTTTAATTAGCGTATTTATTTTATATTATTAAATCATAGTTTTAATTTATTTAAACTTGATAAAGGCATTAACAATATTTTATTTTATCAGAACCACAGTCATATAAAAAAATCTATTTTAATTATCAAAATACTTCTAACTTTAATAACTTTATTTTAATGCAATAAGTAATCCCCAAGCAACAATCAAAAAAATTTAAATCGAATAAACCAAATACCATACAAAAATTACAATACTGACCAACCAAATTGGCATACAAATAGGGTGAGTTATGGAGAGGCACTACACTCCTCCTCCTCATTCCACTCATCTTCATCATCAACACTGGTGTCTGAACTAGTTGAGAGTGAATCCTTACTAATAGCATTCTCCTTTGCTTTGATCAAATTTGTAGGAATATGGACTCTCACATGCTCCATAATGAGCAATATGAGGCCCTCATGAAGAACAAGAGCCCTTCTATTCTTCAAATGAGCATAGACAAACACTTCTAACAAAGATAAAATAAAGAAAGGAAACAAAACACGTAAGCCATGCTTGAAGTTATTCAACAAGGTGAAATGGTGACCTAAAATGGTAGTATATCGACCATCTAACGTAACATATTGCATCATAACCTCTGCAATATTGATTTAATCAGCTTCTTTTGTTCATTACCTTTGAAAAATTGGTCCATGGCATCATCATTTCTCTTTCTTTCCTTGAAAATATTTTATCCATCCATAGATAGAACAATAATAGAGGCAATAAATTCCTTGTTAATCACAAACTCCATCTCCTTAACTTGTAACCTTCTATCATGCCAATAGCGAACAAAGTCCATAGAGGCACTAGGATCATGGTCATGGAGCCTTTCTAGAAAGGGAATGAAATTCCCATGTTCTAAAATTCTTCATATCTTGCGCTTGTTCCTCCATATTTCACAGGAAAAGGGTTGAATTTTTCTCTAATCACCTCCCATATCAACTATCACCATAAACTAAAAACCTAGAATAGAAACAAACACCAAATTAAAAGCAAATGAAACACCATCCACAAAGTGTGCACTGATAAGATAAGCAATAATGGAAAGAACACCCCAGAATACAAACTCAACCATAGCCATCATTTCATAATAAAACATTGGCATCCTTGGGAAGGAGGGAGTATTCCTCCCATTCCTTGTAATCATGAAGTCTAACAGCCTCCTTAGCAAAGAAATATGCTAGGGATTTTCCCTCCCTCTAGATATGTGTGACCCAAGATTCTTCAAAAGATCTTAGCAACATTTTAGAATCCCCCATCAATTGATCAATTCTCTAGCTTGGTGATTGAGTGCCAAGTAAGAAGTTAATGATATTAAGGGAATCGCCCTCGACCCAAAGCTTGGTGTATCCCTTGTCCAACACATACTTGATACTAATAATGTAGCTTCAACTTTCACAATTATCAAATTGTTAGTAGAAAAGTAAAGTAAATTTAACTTTGTTGAACCTCATCTAGTATTTATTAAAAACCACTAAAAAAATTTCAGTTTGCATGAATGGATTGATTTTAGTTTTTACCTATAATTAAATTAGTGTACATATAAAGGATAAATAGATGTAGCATGGTGTGTTGATTAAATCTCTTTGATTTAGATGTAAAGGCTTAATAAAACTAGCTTAATTCATTGTATTAGACAAATTCTTATTTTTAAATCTAGTCTTTGAATATCATAAAAAATAAAATCGTTGATCTCATTTTGGGTGAAATCTTCCATTCACTATAGGTGGATAGAAGACCATTTCCATCAATTAAGTTGATCCACATAAGAAAGGTATGGGATCAAAAATTATCTACATCATTTGTTTTTTTGGTCATAATCCAAAAGTAAAAACCTTAGTAAAAATAAATTTTATATTATTGAAGGTTTAAAATTTTAAAGTTGAAAGGATCCTTCAAAGAGTTTACTTTTTCATGAAACATAACTAGACTAAAAGAATCAAATTCTTAAAAAAATTAGAGTAGCTTTACATCTATAAATTAGTTTCATCATAACCAAGTTTGATGTATTGGTTGGAAAGGATGTACATACTTAATCTGGTAAAACCCTAGTGTAATACTTTTATAAGTATTATGGTTAACCATGTGGCCTTTAGGTTTGTAATAATATTTTACAAAATGTAGACTCAAAATCTTAATTAACTAAACTGGGAAGAAAGAAGTTGGCATCCAGGCATAGTTAAATCTTATAAATTAGGTGGAATAATTTGCCAACTCCATAGAATGACATGGTTAGAAATATGATTAATTGGAAATCAACCTTTACTGATGTGAAAGAGTTCACATGGGTCTAGAGATCGTGCATGGCAAGCTAACCTGAGATCTAGGTTTTATAATCTAATAATTCCACTTTGTCAAATCTAAGATATATACTTTAAGGAAGTTTATGGTTATTAAAATATTTAAATTTTTCTGATGGGACTAACTTGAACATCTATAAATATACAAAAATTAATTAGCATTTGAGAGGTCTAGGGTATTTTTAAACATTTAAATAATTAAATTTGTTGTTTAAACGTTAGACTCAACAAAATATAGAATATATCATAAATGGTTTTAAGTTAGATCAAGGGTAACAAAATATAAATAATATTTATTCAAAATGTAAATAGGTGGATGACATGGAAAATTTTGAGGGTTGGGATTCATGAGATTTGACATGATTTGAATGGATAGTTTGCAAGTGTTGGTGTGAATATAAAGTCTTGTACCTAGTAATTTATCTTACTAGGGACTTAGGAAACTTATTCACATGTTAAGTTTACTTAGAATATAAGATTATTTCTAGAATTCTTAGTTGGATTTTCTATAACTTATCTTATCTAGCTTTATTGCATGATTCCTAGGTAGTTATCTTGTTAGTTGTCACGTGTCATTGGATTAAGAAACATGTCATAATCATGTTCAATCCTATTCCTCACCTTGCCTATATAAGGAAGGTCCTTGTACACACATATGCACAATATACTTCATACCTCATCATCATTTTGATAGGTCTTAATATCAAGCAAGCTCATATTCTTGCATACTCTCTTATAGAAGATTTTCATTATTTTTGCAAGTGATCTTGGGCATTGAGCTAATCTTCAGCTCTTACATGGTATCAAAGTGAAACCTTGAAAAACCCTTCTTAGATCTGAGGGTTGAGTTATTGCTAGAGAGATATCTAGGTTATTTTTAGTAACGTTGAGTATGCTCTTCCCTTGCACCATATGGTGAACTTGGAAATTAGAAAAAATTGAAAAAAGTACCATATTTGAGGGTTTCTCTATATGTGGGTTTTCATGGCATTTCACTTTTGGCTTGTATTGGAGGAAATATGAGCTTATATTTGAGTTTAGGGTAGCTCTAAGAAAGTCAATATCGACTTTTCTTTCACCTAAATTTGACATTTTTTGCCAAAGTTATGAGGGTTTTAAGAATTGGAAGATCACTCAGAGGTTGTAGAGCTTCTGATGCACTTTGAACCTAAATAGAGCTCGCCATTGTCTTCAGAAGGCTCGAGAAATGAAGATTGATATAAAACACACCTATATTCAGCATCAGTTTCTTTCAAGGAAAAAAAATACTGAGGTAGGTCGTACAACCCCCTAGGGTATGGTATGATTTTTTAGAAATATTATTTTCAATAATTTTTTGCATTATTATATTGTTCAGGATTTTCATAAAACATTATCAGGCAATAAAAAAAATTCTGCATATTCTAAAGTATTTGGGCATATTATATTTTTGGGTTTAAAAAAAATAAATAAATTGTAGTGGCAATATTTATTGGTCAGTCCATACTTAGGTGTCAATGGCCTTAATTTTTGTTTGAATTTCTCTAATAACCTAACCACTCTATCAGCTTGCAGACGTTTTTACTAGGCCCCTTATATTGCAGAGCCCTCGGTTCTTTAGAGCCCCACCCATGATTTTGGAGTCTGACTTTGTTTAGCACCTAATGTTAAGACTCTTAGTGGTGCCACCTCATCCCATCTCCCCCATTGAACCCTCCCACTACTAATGGTGGTGGCAGGTTTTCTTTTCTCCCCTGTGTAGGACACTGTCATGTGGGTGACCAGGAGCTAGCCCTCGAGGGCTATGATTTTGTGCCTACTTAGTCTACTAGGTCCTCCAAATAGGTCTTTTTTTTCATTTTTCCACAACTATTTAGCATGATATCAAAATTTTGCAAATGATATATTGACAAAAACTTGGTTTCATGTACTTCATAGTGGTGTATGTCTATTTGAAATTTTTTTTACAAGTACATTTTATTGGAAATTGAAGTTAGATCTCCCCTTTGGACCTTTGAGCTCACAACTTTTTATCAATTTCTTTGATTGTTGTGATTCAAGTTGCATTTGGAAGAACTATTCAGGATCTCTTTCATTTGGTTCATGTACTCTTTCTAGATTCAACTCCAAGTGTGATTTATTTATATTTTTGCATATTTTCATTTTGGTTCATAACTTGGACATTCAATCTCCTAGAGAAGTTCTATTTGTAGGGGTGCCTTCATTTTTAGTTGTATTTTCAGATTTGGGAGGTTTCATATTAGTTTGTATCAGATCTTTGTCTATTTTCCACTCTTGGTACTTGTTGACCTAATGGCTAAACCAGGGTTTGAAGTGTTAACTCTTCATAACTAGCACACATGGAAGGTGAGAATGTAGAGATTTCTTTGGTTTAAGGGTTTTTGGTCCACATTGAGTGATCATCAACCTAATTTTACCAAAGAATATGAAATATTTTCTCATATGAATAAATGTGATGAAGTTGTGGGTTTGATTTCTATGCATGTTTCAGATAGTTTATTCTTCCATATTGAGGATTTCACTAATCTTAAGTAGGTATGGGATAAGTACAAGTATCTAATTAGTTCAGTTAGTGAGGTACATGCCATGCAATTGGAGGCTGAATTGACTTCACTTTCTACAAACTCCTTTCCCACCATTGAAGATTGCTTGGTAAAATTCAAATCATTAAAATCTCAATTGGTAGGATGTAACTTAAAGATAAAATTGATAAAGAGTGCATCTTTATTATTTTTTCTAAGTTAAAAGGTTCATTTGCATACTACTCTACTTCCTTCTATGTTACAATGGATGGTTTAGGTGTTTCTTTTGTTATGCCCTCTTTTGATACATTTTTTGATAGGTTGACAAGGGAACAAGCTAAACTTAGTCAACTTGATACACATGCTAAGAATCATGCCTTGATTGCATCATAATCTAAGGATAAAGGAAATAATAAGTTTAAACCTAAGGCAAAATCTAAAGAACCTCCCACCTCTTCTAGAGAGGATAAACCTAAGAAGGAGAAGGCTAAATTTGGTTATTGTTAAAAACTATGGCATGGTGAACAAACATGTTACAAGAAAGAGTTAGATGAAATGAGACAACTTTTAAAGGAACATAGAATTTCTTTTCCTTCTAAATCTAAAATTCCATCATCTTCTTCTTCTCAATCAACATCTTGTGTACACACAATGGTATTACAGGAATTACCAATGGGAGTGATATGATTCAAATGATACTAAAATGAAAGGACGTGCTCTTGCTGTAACACATGTTAAAAGGTCTAGAAATTGGATTATTGACTTTAGAGCCTCCTATCATACATAGGTTCTCTTCCTTGAAGAATACTGCACTCGTGAGGATCTTGATGGCTAATGATGTTTTTCTTGATGTATTTAGTAAAGGGGTTATTGATACACCAAATGGTAGTTCTAATAATATGCTTTATATTCCTGATATAAAGCATAGTCTTCTTTCAATATATCAGATAACATAAACTGGTAAATCCATTGAGTTCACTCTAGATGTAGTCTTCATTCATGATTTTCATACCAAACAACTTGTTGTAGTAGGTAGGGCCAATCATTAGTAAAAGATCTATTATTTTTCTAATTTTGTTCTTGATGATGAATGTTCTAGGGATCTCTCTCCTAGCTCCAATGTGGATCATAATTCACATGATGGTGTTGGTGGATGGTTGAACCTCACTATTCATCAGCCATGTAATGAGGTTTGATTGCCTCTTGATTCTTTAGATTTGTGCAAGCCTTCAGACGCGCATGATACTTTTGGTTTTCCAAATTTTCCCTTGTAGGATGGTTTCATGACAGGTATATCAGATTTTGTTTTTCATACTTCTTTTTTAGATTTTGATGACATGCTTGAGGGGGTTTCTCTCCTCTTTGACCATTCATCTTTGGAGGTTTTTATTGAGTCTTCACATTCTTTGTCTTCTTCCTTGATTGGGGTTACACCTTATTTTGTTGAGACATCTTTAGAGGATCTTGATACATCTTAAAAGATTCCATTCTTAAGGCTTCTTCCCTCTTGCTTCATCATGGAGATGAGGTTTCTTCAACATCAACCATTGAATCCTTTTCTTCCTAAGGGGAGATACATTGTTTATAGGCATTTTGATTCTATTTTGTCCTCAAATATTCTTCAATGGTTTTGGAGCTACTTCATTATGAGGGGCTTTATTGTCTCTTTATTTCCCTCTTATGGGGGCTTTTGTAATGTATATATGTGATGGATGGTATAGTTGGGGTATCATGGAGTCCTCCATCCTTCCTCACTTGATTATTTTTTCTCTCTTTTGGGGAGGAGTTTCATCCCACTAGGTTTTCTTCGTTTGTGAGAGATTTATTTTGCATTTGTACATGGGTACCTAACATGGCCTAGTATTCAGGGCCCATCTTTGCATCTTTTTTGCATCATTTACATAATAATATTCTCCCTAAGTTGCACTTAAGGGGGGTGTTGGTATGAATATAAAGTCTTGTACCTAGTAATTTATCTTACTAGGGACTTAGGGGACTTATTCACATGTTAAGTTTACTTAGGATATAAGATTCTTTCTAGAAGTCTTAGTTGGCTTTTATAGAACTTATCTTATTTGGCTTTATTACATGATTCCTTGGTAGTTAGTTTCTTACTTGTCACATGCCATAGGATTAAGATACATGTCATAATCATGTTCAAACCTATTCCTCACCTTGCCTATATAAGGAAGGTCATTGTACACATATGTAATATACTTCATACCTCATCATCATTTTTATAGGTCTTATTATCAAGCAAGCTCATATTCTTGCATACTCTCTTGTAGAAGTTTTTGTTGGGAATAAGTTGTCTCAACCTTAGAGTCCTAACATTGAATTATTTAATGTATCATTGTATTTATTTATTTTATTTTATTTCCTACAATGTCATGTCATTAATTGGGACCCACTAGCTAGGTGGCATCCTCGTTGGAGGTGACTATATGGCACATCTTCATCACAAGTGGAGGTTGGTGTCCCATCTCGGAATCTTGGACCTAGGACAAGTAATGCCATTTTATGACATATTCTATGACTCGTCATAAGGTATATTTTGCATGGAGAAAGTGTGGTGCCTTAGTGCGGTATGACAAAAGTGTGAGAGAATAAGTGTGATAGTCATGTTTAACTTATTCTTTGTTTGTTGAAAGTGTTGTAAGTGTGACATGATATTATGACATATTTTATGACAGTTGTAAAGAGTCTATTGTAATCCATTATTAGAATGAACTAGGTGCCCAAGCTTGGAGAGATGTTTTGCATGTTATGACAACTATAAGAGGTGTAAGGGAATGTTGTACAAGTGTCCAAATCATGCCTATGGTGTGAGATATTGTTGCAACATGGGTTTGGACGCCTAACCTCTTCTAGAAGATTCTTCAAGCTTGTATCTTTTATAAATTGGATGCTTTGCATTGTAGAATGTAGAGTTGGAGAGTTAAGTTATTATAGGTATCAAAGTGTTGTCAAATTTCCTCCAGAAGAGCAAGATGTAGTCTCCATGTTAAGGCTATGAGCCTACAAGTATATTGTAACCTTATTGTTACATATTAATACATTGGTTTGATGCTTTAGAGTGTGGGGTTTTTTACCCAAAAGGGTTTTCCCCACGTATATCATGTTTTCTTCTCTTATGTCTATATTTCTTGTATTATTTGTGTTTCTTACTCTTAAAATGTCAATTTACATGTCGTTATGCTATTGAAAATTTCTTTGATTTGAAACTACATCAACTTCCTAGAAGAGTTAATGCATGGGAAATTAAACTGTCTATTTCTGCTTTAAGACATGGTAGTATGTGCATGTATCAAGATGATTTATATCTAATTTGTTTAAAGAAACATAAGATATTGAAGGTGCATACTAGTTCTTGGAAGGCTTTTTGAGTTCGTCATTTCCCTTTCAGTTTTCATTGTTTTTGTAGGTGGTCTTGGGTGTTAAGTAGCTAATCTTCATATCTTACAACAAGGAGGTGCCAAAGAGAACAATTAAGGATATTTGATAGAGAAACAAGAAAAAACCATATTTAAAGAACTTTGGAGTTTGCATTTGAATCTATAATAAATTGAGTGAGATGTTGAGTAAATAAATCCTATAAAAACTAGATTCAACAATTTATCTAATTAAGTAGAGAATTTTTAAAGTTTGGTTCATACTTAAAAGTAAAAAAATAAACACTTGGAAGTCAAAGTTATTTTAGAACTCAAATCTATTAATGTCAATTAAATAGGGTTTAGAAACAATCAAAGATTGAACTACAACCCTAATTAAGAAATAACAAAACTAACCCGATAGTAAAACTAGATGATAAAAAATCACTAGTAAACAAAAGTAACCCAAGGTCAAACATAATAAATCATGGAGATTATAATTTTATTAAGGGATTAATTGTGTTCAACCATTTGAGTCCAAATTGGACTAGGGAATGTCATTTACACAACATAAAACTAATCTTCATTCTAGAAATTTGGACCCTAGGTATGGATGTGAGCATGAACCAAAAATTTGAACTTTGTTGATTATCGTGTGTAGAACATGTTTTCCTTGATATCTACCACCTACATTTAAAAGGAGTGGTGTCTATTGGTGTTTTTTATAGCTAAGCCTTGGAATTCTCTAAATGTTAGCCAAACCTTATATTTAAGAATTGCCTTAGGTTACTGGCCAACACAAAGAATAGACAGTTCTAAGGTCTCTACTCCTACACCTTAGGCTCTGTGGGACCAAGAAGAGTATTCCTTCTTGTGGTTGTCTGATATAACGAATCCTCAAGAACACTTTAACATAGATCTATTCCTACTCAAGTAAAATATGCAAAATCCACCAAAGATTTGGTAGGTCTTTGAGTAAATAAATGTTTAATTGCTAGGAATGCGGGCATACTTCAAACCTACATTTCAAAATTGGCAAGATTTTAATAAATGTTGTTCCTATTTTAAATCCATGTCTAGGCATACTCATTGTTTACTTAGTTTCATGAATATATTGATAAACAAGCTAGTGCATCATTAATTCGGTAAATGGAGTCAAATATGAAACAACCAGTTATACAATGACTATTTAATTTTGACATATATGGACTATCTCCCTAATGCCTTGCAATACAGAAACTCAAACTATTCAAAACATCCCTTCTTATCAAATCCTTGTAAACTCTCACAAACCCATGAATTTTCTCAAGCATTCTAATTAACCCTTTGAGTTAAAGAAAAAATTAAAGGCATACATTCAACTGAATCATTGATGAAAAATGAAAAGATATTTGATAATTTCATTTAAGATCTATAAAAATGTAAAAAATCAGAGTATATGTTTTAGAATTTATATTTGTTTCAATATCAATAGTCTATGTAAAACCATTTAAGACTGATACATATATAACCTACACCCAAGAAAATTTTCAAGAAGAATCATCAAGTATTTTTCATTTCATTTCCGTATTATACTTGAATCCTACCTAGAAGTATTAGACTCAAAAAAATTAGAACCCCACATTTGAGCCATGAAATCCCTTTTATAGTGCAAGGGAGCAACAAGCACCCGACTCAAATACATTTCATGATAATTTCAAATTCATTTCATTTCATTGGGGTTGATTCCTAGACCGTTACATCCTCAATCATTCCATCACCATGAGAAAGCAAAAGGGAAAAAAGAATGCCAAGCCATCTGTTGAAGATGCCATACAATCCTTCCAAAATGCATCACCAAAATTGGCACATTCACCAATACTAGAATAACCATCAATTCCATCAACAACACAAATCCACAAACTAGCCACCTAGAAATCTAATCATCACAGTGCCCAAAGACCAAACACCATTAGAAGAGGACACAAGTGTTAACTGGCCTTGTCAGCCACCAAGTAAACACCCTCATTGGGCTTCCTTACTGAGAGTGGAGTTGCAATGATAATCTCATCATTAGAATCACTATATGGCACAAGAGAAGCAGGGCATTGGTTAGAGCCAAGGCCAACTCCTCCCTCTTTGCTTGAAGAATCATCAAAAATTAAACTAGGAGAAGCGGGCTTCTTCGAGCAAACCCTAGGGCCTGAATGAAACCTCATTAATTCTTTCACAAACACAAGCCCCTTCTCATCATCTCTAACAAGTTCTTGTGACAGAATTCGACTCCTCAAGGCATATGTGATTTTAAAAACAACCTTCTAACTTGTTTTACATACACTCCTTTTTCCCTTAGGGACAATTGACATCTCTAACTAGAGAGGTTTGGCTTTAGGTATATTTGTAGTTGGCTCCTACATAACTAGTCTCTTAGACCTCCAGACTTGTGTGATGGGAGTATTTGGCTCACTAATCTTCTCAGAAAATAATAACAACCAAATCCAATAATGCAAAAGGATATAAACCATAGTTTCTAGAATATTCTCATGTATAAGCAAAGGAAACCGCCTTGAATACTAGACACAGAAAACAAGAAAACCATAATAGTAATACAATAATCACACTCACACTTACACACCAACAAATATCATGCAACCATCATTGCACTACCTCATTACAAACTCTAAAATTACTTCTCTAGTACTCGTAGCAAGCAACTCTATGTCATGGTGATTTAAGAATGATTTAATAGGCTATAGAGAGTCCTCATTAAATAGAAGAATTTGAGGCTAGTTGTATTTAATGACCATCTTGGCTCACTCATGTGAGAAAAAGGATCAATTAATACATGTTACATTACAACTGTTGATTGCCCTGGATTTAAAATTTGATCAATGAGGAACATTAAGAATCACCACCTGCTTTACTAATCATACTTAGAAATAGTGAGGAGGTGCTTTAAAGATTCCATGTACCCATCCACATCCTTAATCATCCTCAAACTATCTATCATTGATCCTGATGATCGTGGGAAGATCCTAGCCACATCTCACAACACATTGGCCATCATGGGTTCGCATTCTAGTTTGAAACCCCATCAACAATGGATTTGGAGCCATTGATGAGATACCAGTCGTCGGTTTGATCATAGGAAAATCTTAATCGGAGATCCTCGCCTTACATCACTCATCACGAGTTCCTCCTTTGTCGAGCAGCTCCAATCAGTGATAAACTGAACCCACAAGATGGGAAATACCCCACCCATCGGTAATCACGGGTTCTCCTGGGTAAACCTACAAAAGTGGTTTACAATTTGAATGAGGAAGGAAACCATGTAAAAAATGACCCCATGCCAAAAATTTTGATTTTGGGGGTTTGAATGAACTAGTTGGTTTGAATGAACCAAAAAGGGTTCACTTGAATGAACTAGTTGGGGGTTTGAATGAACTAGTTGGTTCGAACGAACCAAAAAGGGTACACAAACAAAAAAAATGAAAACTCTTTTTGGGAAGGGGTTCACTCGAACCCCCCTTTTCCCTAATTTTTGACCTTGTTCACGAAGAAAATAATTTTTTTTTGCAATTTAGAGCTCACTTCAAATTTGAAAATGGTGGATACTTAATAGACCCAATTAGAATTAGGTAGTCCTCAAAACAATCTATCCAATGAATATAATTTTAATATGTTTTGGTTTTATTATGTATTTGTTTTTTTAGTTTTATTAAACATAGGTTTTTCACTAAAAATCAAGCTCTTTGTTCTGCACATGTGGAAAAATAGTGGATTATTAAAAAAAAATTAAAAATATGAGTGCACCAGATATTGAAGTCCTTGATCCAACAAAAAGAAAAAAATTGAATTTCCATAAATACAAAGAATGTTACGTGTTATACAATCGTACTATGTCTAAATTGTAATTGGTTTGACTTCGAAACTTGATTAAAGAAAATATACTCAATAAAAAACTATCTAACCAAGTAGAAGCACTAGATATCGAAGTTACAAATCTAAATTCAAAAGAATTAGAATTTTATCTTTCATGGAAAAAAAATTATGCGTTATACGGTGAGTGTCACTTTTTAAAAATGTTGTTTTCTAAAAAAAACTAGTTTTCGAGGGAGATGGAAAATGCAGTTCATTCTAATTCCAAAAAAAATGAAAAAAATATATTTAGTATCTATAGACAAAATTTCATGAAACTCTATTTTGCATCATCTTCAAATTCCTCACGGTTTAGTCGCTATAAGTGCTCAAAAGTGAAAATTTAGTTAAAAATAATAATTTCAGTGTCCAGTTTGGCCAAAAATTGTAAACCACTATTGTGGGATCACCCTCCCTTGAATTACTTGAGATAAATAGTGATAGATTGAGAGCCAACCATGAGTTAATAAATTAATTGCATTGCCCATCACAAGTTGTCCTCTTGTGGCAAGATTGAAACTACTGATCAACAATAGACCTCAAGGTGGTGAGAAGAATGAAGTATAGCTCATCATTGGTTACTCTCCAATGCAAATAACACAACATGCGACGGGCGATGGAAAGCAGTGTATCACTCATGGTAAGATGACCTTAGGCATTTCAAATAGAACATGCGATGGGAAATGAACCATTAGCAATGGACATAAAATGTGCTTAAAATCATGTGGGAAAAGGTTGTTTTTAAAAGAGAGCCCTCCTAGGCATAGCAAATAACTTGAATAAATGGGGTTGATTGAAATAATGATTACAAAGGCCATAAAATGCCATTTGATTAAATGGTGGTTTGGTACAGCCAATCAACAAGCAAACACAAGCCATTAGATGGGTTAAGGGTACAAATGAATGGAGTGATAAAACCCTAAACCCTAGTGACAATGGGGAAGAATTATTCATAGGCTTGAGTATAAAATCAGTGGAATGATGAAATTTTAGGGTTCCACCAGTGGCTCCAACTAATGATGTATGCCTCTTGCAAGCATAGCAAGATCTCAAATCTCTGATTGGAGTAGACCATTAGAAGAGAACAAGGACCCAGGACAAGAACAACAACCCATGCAAATTGAGTGTAGAGATGGGGATCATAGCACTCCCTTCTAGTCATAAGCCTTCCCCTTTATCCCTATCTACTTCCTTTCCAAATTGGATGCCCAATGACCCCCTAAACCTTGGGAACAATTTTTCCTCTATCAAATACCTTAGCGTGCTCTACTATCAAAGGATCAACATATGCACTATGCATTTATGAGCAACTAGTATCGCCATGGTTGACATTATCAATTCCTCCTGCCATGGAATTGCTCTACTCATCATCCTGTTGCACCAAGAGTTCATCCAAGTGAATTGGGAAAACAAAACTTTCATATTCCACCTAATTATAAAATGTATCATCACATTTAATTTGTTCCTCAAATTGAAGTCCTTCATAAACAATCTATTGTATGCTAAGGGTATCTTCTCCTAAAGTATCAAAGGAATAAAATGCAAATTCAGGAAGATCTCCACTCTAGCCTGCATAAATATTGACCTCATTAGATGGAAATAGCTCAGTGATAAGGTCCATAAGATGTGGAGCTTCTGAAAAGAATTAAATTTCACATTCATATTGATTGACATCATGCTTGATGTTGCTTGCACTTCTAGATTCTTCATATAAGTCAAACAGTCCTGCAACATTAACATAATCTGAGGGTTGATCAGATTGTTTCTCTTCATCAATAAATAATAGTTTTGGCTCAAAATTAGTGTACCTCTTTAGAAAAATTAATTGATTATTCAAAGAGACAATCCTCTTTCACCTATATGCATGTCATCCATATTATCATGTATGGCTAACAACTCATCCTTTGTTTCATCAATACTGCATTTAGGATTGTCATCATGGGCAATCATACCTTCATCTAGGAATTCTTTAGCATGTGAACCATTGTCATGTTCAATATTCACCACATTTGAACTACACTCTTGATTACCATCAAATGTAATATGTTACTCTAACCATGAGTAAGCCAACTCTCCAATATTTGTACAACCATATCTTTCACATGACTGGATAACTATAAAATCAAGGTTACCTTCCTCCAAAACATAGTCAAACTAATCTCCCTTCCTTGATGTTCCATCCATACCACCTTCCCCACATCTACAAATGATGTTTTTCCAGACACTCATTGAGGTCCTTGACAAAAAATGTATTATTTATGTACTAGTATGGATCGTTAATGATAATCTCACATACTAGTGGAGCTTTATCATATAAGGGATTCTTCCACACTTTCATTGATTTCATTAAAAACATCTACCTTCTTAGCATGAAAATCAGAAACTTGCATTTCATCATGATTGACAAAATCATCGTACTCACTAGAAGAATACGCAAATAAATTCTCAATTTCATTCACATCTTCAATGGCTAACACCTTCAACTCACATTTTGAAAATTCACTCTTAGATGAATCAAAAAAAAATTCAATATTATTAATGGGTGATGTCATTAATTCAAAATCCAAATGCTTGTCATAATGTACATCTTGTTCAATTTAGTAATGAAGGTTTTATCTCATCCATGATGGTGCAGGAGCACCTAGGCTAACCTTCATTTTTTATTGTCAATTTTGGCTTGTACTTGACCTTAGCCAAGTCAAGGTGATGGTGTGTTTATTTTGGACCTTAGAAAGTCTTGTTTGTGTGTGGAATAAGTGAATTAGTCATTAGGACTAAGGTCACCATAGCATAGTCTTTGTTAAGTATCTTTTGCTTTAATTAGCTTAGTAGGTTACTTTGAGAGTTGAGCCTTAAATGTGTTCTAAAAACATGGTCGTTGTTAGAAGATTCCAAGAGGTAGTTAAGGGAGTTGATGGCTTGAAATCAAGGATTTAGAGGTCCTAGAAGTCAGGAAGAGGACACAATGATGGGAAGTTGCAAAAGTTGTTGTAAAGTTGCATGACAACATTTATCAGGTTGCATGCAACTTAGTTATCTCAGATCCCCTAAAAGCTAGGAGTGTGGGATCGGCCAAAATCCCTTAAAACTTGGAAAATGGCATCTATGTAAGGTGTGGCTCGAAGGCAAGCAATTAGTTTTGTTGAAAGGAAGCTTTCGGTTTTGAAAAATAGTGAGAACTTTGCATTTTCCGTGTATACCGAATGATCTTGAGTGACAGTGCTATTTGATGAATTAGATGTGTTGATTTTCTATTAGATTTGTGTTCATACAGCAGTCTTGATCATTTTCCATTTTGTAATCAAGTTGTTTAGAGTTGATTTGGTGCCTTGAATTCATAGAGTAGGTTCTAGAGGGTTTGTTATCTCTGTTTTGAACTGTCTGACCTTTAATGGCTGCCCCATGAAATCCAACCACATGGTTTTCTTAAGAGTGGATGGATTTTTTAGGGGAGCCATGTATTTGTATATATCTAGTAGTAGGAGTCATGGGGAGTCGAGCAAGTATTTCTAAACTCAAACCCTAGGCGAGCTTGGGAAGTCCGGTTAGAGGTTTGAGAGTGAAAATTTGAAGAATATGGGCAGGGGAAGGAGGTACTGTACAGAAAAAGTAGAGTTCTAGGTGGGGCATAACCTTACCTAAGAATTCTAGAAGGATTGAGGCTTGATCAATCCATTTGTGTGAGAAATTGGCAAGAGATCATTGTAACCCTAAGAATTAGGCCTATTAGCCCTATTTGCCCTAGATTGTAGGAATCCATTGTATGGAAGAGTTAGGGGTCTGAAACCCTATGAAAAATTTAAAGACACAAAAAGGGTATCTAGAAGTGAATTTTATTTGCTAGGTTGTTTGGAAACTTTGAGCATGAAAAGCAAAAAGGTGACTGGTAAGGGCTACAAGGAATTAGGCCTCACCAATGCAAGTTCTTGAAATCGGTAAGTGTGAAAATAGAAGACCCTCCAAGATGCAATCAAATGAATGTGTTTGGCATATTTTCAATGTCTCAAGCACCCCTACAAGTAGTTCAAGGTTGAGAGTGAAATTGGCACTTAGATCCTTCTAAGTGTAGGAGATAGTCTACAAATTCAAATGGTGTCAAGTCCTCCAAGGTGAAGCACAAGGAGTGAGACTCTTGAGGAAGAGTTGAAATAGGGCTTAGTTAATGACCTAAGCCTAATCAGAACCTAGAGGCTATCAAGTTCTTGGGTGAAGACAAAGAGAAGTCTTCCTAACTAGTTGGTGCAAGAAAACCTAGAAGAGCACTTACACCATATTGGTATCAGAGCCAGGCTTGATCAAGGCTTGTGATTAATGTTGCAACCCACTGAGTTAGTAGGAGAGAACACACCAGAGGAAGAAAGAACCATGGTGACTAATGTTGAGTTAGCTAAGAAGGTAGAAGAGCAAGAGGAGGATAACCGGTTGCTAAGAGAAAGGTTGTCTCGAATGGAGAAGCTCTTGGATGAAGTCCAAGAAACATCAGACAAAGTAAAGGATAAGATAGAACTGAAGGAAGAACAGGAAGCAAAGGAAAAAGAAGAGGACTTGGAGGAGGAAGCTCCAAAACTTGACCCTATCCTTGTTGAAGAACCCTTCTTGAAGGCACTGCAAGCCTTAAGTGGCAAAGCTTTGGAAGGAGTGCCACTATTTAGTGGACAAATGGACCCTAATTCAGTTGTGGACTGGATTGAGAGTATAGAAAATCACTTTGAATGTGATGGTATAACAGAGGCCCAAAAAGTAAAGGTGGCCAAGTCAAGGTTGAGAGGTGCAGCTCTCACATGGTGGAAATTTGTACAAGCTGAAAGAGAGAAAGAAGGAAAGGGTCCTATAGTTACATGGAGAGGCATGGTAACCAAGATCAAGTAGACCTACCTACCTGATGACTATGAAGTCCAGTTGCATAGGAGGAGACACAACCTTAGGAAAAAATATATGGATGTCCAAACATACACAGAGGAGTTCCAAAAATTGTGTCTCAGATCAAAGGTGGTTGAAGATGAAAGCATCAAGCTAGCAAGGTATTTGAATGGGCTTAAATGGTCTATTCAAGAAGACATGAGCCTAGTGAACTTCAAAACCATCCTCCAATGTTATCAAATGGCCTTAAAGATAGAGGAGAAAGGAAAAAAGAAGCAAGAGAAAACCTCCAAAAGTAGAGGTAAAGGAAAAGACAGCAGAGGACAAAGAGGTGGCTATGGTGGAAGGAGTTCAGAATCAAGGGCTCAAGGAGAAGTCAGAAACTCTGATCAGCAAGAAGGAAGTTCTAGTAGAGGTGGTAGAGGAAGAGGCTTTAGCTCTAGAGGAAGGAGTGGTGGACAAGGAAGGGGCAGTTACTTTACCAACATGAAATGTTACCACTGCAATCAAATGGGACACCCGGCCTATAGATGTCCAGAGAAAGGTGGTACCTCTCATGGAAATGACAAGAGAACTAATCTAGTTCATGATGAGACAAATGCAGCAGATAAACATCTTGAAGTACCATTGAATTCAGAGGAAGGTGAGAACCTCATGATGAGGAGAACTTTGATCAAGGAACCGGTTAAAGAAGAACCAAGCCAAAGGAGGTCCCTATTTAGGATAAAGTGTAAGATGATGGGAAAAGTGTGTAGAGTTATCATTGACTCAGGGTCTACTGACAATATTGTGTCAGAGGAGACAGTCAGCAAGCTGAAGTTGACAAGGATACCCCACACCAATCCTTACAAGGTCACATGGCTCAATAAAGGTCAACATGTCTTGGTGAATGAACAAGCATGGGTGGAGTTTTCAATTGGAAGGTACAAAGACAAAGTCTTGTGTGATGTGTTACCTATGGATGCATGTCACTTGCTCCTAGGTAGACCATGGAAATTTGATTGCCAAGCTGTGCATGATGGAGCAAAGAATTCCTATACTTTCAAGAAAGATAAGGTAACTTTCAAAATTTAGTCTTTGCTAGAAGATACAGAGGTGTAGACAGCAGGTCCTAAATTGCTTATGGTTGGTGAAAAAGAGTTCTTAGAAGCCTTGGAAGAAGGAGAAGGAGTTGGCTATGCAATGATGTTAAGGCCAAGAGAGGTAAGCAATGAGAAAGCAGCTGAAAAGTTAGAGTTACCAAAAGAGATATAGAAAATGCTACATACCTATGAAGGCATTGTGAGTAGTGGACAACCAGCAACATTACCCCCTAAAAGAGCCATAAGTCATAGGATAGACTTGATACCAGGGGCTACCCTACCAAATAAAGTAGCTTACAAGATGACTCCTCAACAAAATGAGGAAATAGCTAGGAAAATTCAAGAACTCCTCAACCAAGGTCTCATTAGGAAAAGTATCAGTCCATGTGCAGTACCCACTATCTTAGCACCCAAAAAGGGAGGAGAATGGAGGCTTTGTATTGACTCTAGGGCCATAAATAAGATAACCATTAGGTATAGGTTCCCTGTCCCTAGGATTGAAGATCTCATGGATTGTCTAGGTGAAGCTAGGTACTATACTAAGATACACCTAAAGAGTGGTTATCACCAAATCAGAATACATCAGGGAGATGAGTGGAAAACGGCCTTCAAAACCAATGAGGGTCTATATGAGTGGCTGGTTATGCCATTTGGATTGTCTAATGCCCCCTCCACATTCATGAGACTCATGAATGAAATCCTCAAAGACTACATTGGCAAATTTGTAGTGGTGTATCTTGATGATATACTGATCTTTAGAAAAACAAGAGAGGAGAACCTCCAACAAATAGAGCTGGTTTTCAAGAAGCTGCAGGAGGAGAAATTGATGATCAATTTAGAAAAGTGTGAGTTCATCAAAACAGAGCTGGTGTACCTTGGATTTGTGCTATCACATGGCAACTTGAAGATGGATAGCAGCAAAGTGGAAGCCATCCTCAATTGGCCTACTCCAAAGATAGCAACAAAGGTAAGAAGCTTTCATGGCCTTGCTCAATACTATAGGAAGTTCATAAGACAATTTAGTGCTATTTGTGCTCCTATGTTGGATACCATTAAAGGAGGAATGAAGACTAAGTTTGTGTGGAATGAGCAAGCTAACAAAATTTTAGAGTTGTTGAAAGAAAAGATAGCTACCCAACCTGTTTTGGTGTTACCAAGCTTTGAGAAGCTCTTCACTATAGAGTGTGATGCAAGCAATGTGGCTATTGGAGCTGTTCTCAGTCAAGAGGGTAGACTGGTGGCTTTTCATTCAGAGAAGTTAAGTGAAGCCAAGAAGAAGTATTCTTCTTATGACCTTGAGATGTATGCATTTATCCAGGCTCTAAGGAAATGGAGACACTACTTGCTTCCCAAGGAATTCATAGTGTATTCAAACAACCAAGCACTTAGTTTCTTGAATTCACAAGAGAAATTGAGTCACAGGCACATGAAGTGGGTGGAGTACCTGCAAGCTTACACCTTCAATATCAAGCACAAGAAAGGAGTTCTCAATAAGGTGGCAGATGCCTTGAGCAAAAGAGTCCTCACCATTCAAGAAATTCAGCTAAAGAGCATGGGAATAGATCATTTCAAGGATCTATATGCAGATGATCAAGATTTTGCAGACATTTATAAGGTATGTGCTGAATACAAGAATCATTTTCATAGAAAATATGTTGAATACACTTTGCAAAGTGATCGTTTGTTTAAAGGGAATCAGTTATGTGTCCCTAGAGGCTCCATTAGAGAGAATATGATACAAGAAAAGCATAATGGTGCATTGAGAGGTCACTTTGGGATCACCAAGACTCAAGAACTTGTTCAAATATTCTACTATTGGCCAAGAATGAACCTAGATGTTAGGAGGTATGTGGAGAGTTGTATAGTGTGTCAAAAGGCAAAAGGTACTTCTTCAAATGCAGGCCTATACCAACCACTGCCTATCCCTACTAGGCCATGGGAATGCTTGAGTATGGATTTTGTAGTTGGGTTACCCAAGACAAGGAAAGGCATGGACAATGTTTATGTGGTTGTGGACAGATTCAGCAAGATGGCTCACTTTGTGCCATGTAAAACTACCAATGATGCCAGTCAAATAGCTTCTCTCTTCTTCAAAGAGATAGTAAGAATACATGGTTTACCAATCAGCATTATATCAGACCAAGACACCAAGTTCATGAGCCATTTTTGGAAGACACTTTGGCAAAGATTGGGCACTAATTTATCCTTTGGATCTGCATACCATCCCCAAACTGATGGTTAGAACGAAGTTGTAAATAGAACACTTGGAAATCTATTAAGATGCTTGACCAAGGAGTATGGTCAACAATGGGATCAGTTGATTGGGCAAGCTGAATATGCCTAAAATGACATTGTAAACAGATCAACAGGGAAGAGTCCCTTTGAAATTGTCTATGGATTACATCCTAGAGGTGTCTATGAGCTGAGAGACTTAAAGGATGGAGTCAAGGGAACTGGATATGCTGATGATTTTTCCTATGCAATGCAAGAGATTCATGATACAGTCAGAAAGACATTGGCAAAAAATACCATGAAGCATAAGACCAAGGTGGATGAGCATAGAAGAGAAGTGCAGTTCAATGTTGGAGACTTGGTGATGGTACATCTAAACAAGTCTATATTGCAAAAAGGAGTTCCTCATAAGTTACAAATGAAGAGAATGGGTCCCTGTCCTATCTTGGAAAAATATGGAAACAATGCTTTCAAGGTGCAACTACCGGATGACAATGGACTGTCCCCTATTTTTAACATTGCAGATCTGGTTCATTACAAAGGACCACCACCAGACATGGCTAAAAGCCTCATTGAAGTCATCCAAGATGTGGAGGAGCTCAAACTGCCCTCTGCTACAGTCAAACAAGCTGACAGTGTATTGGATACCAGGGTCTACAAGAGGACTAGGACCAAAGAATACAAAGAACATCTGATTAAAAGGCATGGTCAACTTGATGCTGATGCAGTGTGGATCAAGGAATTAGAGTTCAAGAAGTTGGGCCTTGATCTCAACTTACTCAATCCAAGGGTGGATTGAAATCTTTTGTTTTGGGGAGGATGGTGCAGGAGCACCTAGGCTAACCTTCATTTTTGATTGTCAATTTTGGCTTGTACCTGACCTTAGCCAAGTCAGGGTGATGGTGTGTTTATTTTGGACCTTAGAAAGTCTTGTTTGTGTGTGGAATAAGTGAATTAGTCATTAGGACTAAGGTCACCATAGCATAGTCTTTGTTAAGTATCTTTTGCTTTAATTAGCTTAGTAGGTTACTTTGAGAGTTGAGCCTTAAATGTGTTCTAAACACATGGTCATTGTTAGAAGATTCCAAGAGGTAGTTAAGGGAGTTGATGGCTTGAAATCAAGGAGTTAGAGGTCCTAGAAGTCAGGAAGAGGACACAATGATGGGAAGTTGCAAAAGTTGTTGTAAAGTTGCATGACAACATTTGTCAGGTTGCATGCAACTTAGTTATCTCGGATCCCCTAAAAGCTAGGAGTGTGGGATCGGCCAACATCCCTTAAAAATTGGAAAATGGAATCTATGTAAGGTGTGGCTTGAAGGCAAGTAGTTAGTTTTGTTGAAAGGAAGCTTTCAGTTTTGAAAAATAGTGAGAACTCTGCATTTTCTGTGTATAACGAATGATCTTGAGTGACAGTGTTATTTAATGAATTAGATGTGTTGATTTTCTATTAGATTTGTGTTCATACAGTAGTCTTGAGCATTTTCCATTTTGTAATCAAGTTGTTTAGAGTTGATTTGGTGCCTTGAATTCATAGAGTAGGTTCTAGAGGGTTTGTTATCTCTGTTTTGAACTGTCTGACCTTTAATGGCTGCCCCATGAAATCCAACCACATGGTTTTCTTAAGAGTGGATGGATTTTTTAGGGGAGCCATGTATTTGTATATATCTAGTAGTAGGAGTCATGGGGAGTCGAGCAAGTATTTCTAAACTCAAACCCTAGGCGAGCTTGGGAAGTCCGGTTAGAGGTTTGAGAGTGAAAATTTGAAGAATATAGGCAGGGGAAGGAGGTACTATATGGAACAAGTATAGTTCCAAGTGGGGCATAACCTTACGTAAGAATGCTAGAAGGATTGAGGCTTGATCAATCCATTTGTGTGATAAATTGGGAAGAGATCATTGTAACCCTAGGAATTAGGCCTATTAGCCCTATTTCCCCTAGATTGTAGGAATCCACTGTACGGAAGAGTCAGGGTTCTGAAACCCTGTGAAACATTTAAAGACACAAAAAGGGTATCTGGAAGTGAAGTTTATTTGCTAGGTTGTTTGGAAACTTTGAGCATGAAAAGCAAAAAGGTGACTGGTAAGGGCTACAAGGAATTAGGCCTCACCAATGCAAGTTCTTGAAATTGGTAAGTGTGAAAATAGAAGACCCTCCAAGATGCAATCAAATGAATGTGTTTGGAATATTTTCAATGTCTCAAGCACCCCTACAAGCAGTTCAAGGTTGAGAGTGAAGTTGGCACTTAGATCCTTCTAAGTGTAGGAGATAGTCTACAAATTCAAATGGTGTCAAGTCCTCCAAGGTGAAGCACAAGGAGTGAGACTCTTGAGGAAGAGTTGAAATAGGGCTTAGTTAATGACCTAAGCATAATCAAAACCTAGAGGCTATCAGGTTCTTGGGTGAAGAAAAAGAGTAGTCTGCCTAACTAGTTGGTGCAAGCAAACCTAGAAGAGCACTTACACCACATGAGTACTTTATTATCTTCTTCATGTGCAATGGACCCTGCCTCTGCTTCATATAAATAGTTAGGAACAATATGGCCAAAAGCATGTTCATTTTTAGCCTTATATTCAACATCAACATTTTGAACACATATATGCTTATCTTCAAGTTCTTCATCATTCGCATAATTGACATGTTTCTTCAATGACAAACCCAAATCACAACCTAAGTATGCATCAAGTGTAATTTGACCATCCACTTGGAGACAAATGACTTCATCAATATTCATGTCACTACATTCTTTAGGTGGAGAAAATGCTTCTGGATCATCCTTGTAGGAGCATTCATAATCATTAGAAGAATAATCAAGTTGGTTGTCATTATAATCCTCATCACAAGAAGATTTATCACTACATAAACCATATCCAAAATTTGCATAGTGGATACTTAAGGGTACCCTTTCATGGTCATGATCACTGGTTTGTGATGAAATATTAGCAACATATGCATTATTTTCACTGATCACCATATGACATGGAGCAACACCTTGTATCCCCTTTGCTTCTCTTCTATCTAAAATGTCATTGAAAATACATTCATACATATTTACTTTATTATCATCCCATGTGTCTTTTTCTTCAACAATATTATGTTGCTATGTGCTTTGATTCTTCCCAAGAGAAAAATTGTTGTCTCTACCTTGGGAATGCACATTTTGGTAATGATCACATTTGGCTAATTCCATAATCCTTATCCAATTTGGCACTTGATCAAGACTATGAGGCTTTAATTCCTTTGGCAATGTACTCAACTCAACTTCATAAATTTCAAAAAAAAATCAATACAAACTGAGACTTCAAGTTTGAAGTCTTCAGGGACTTCTATCAAAGCATCCAAAAATAAAAATTAAAAATCATGTGGTAATTCTCCCTCATGTCTCTTCATTTCATACAATGCTGGAATATGTGACTTTTGATCAACACTACTCAAATCTTGTTTATACCTAACTTAGGATTCACTATGATTTTCATATTTGGCAATGGGGAAAACATAACATCAGAGGCATTGTTATCTTGACAATTCTTTCTATTATCCAATCCATGAGTCCTATCTACATAGGGTGCACTTGGGTGACCAATACTTGTAGGCATATACCCTTTCATCATTGAGTATTTCAAATTATTCTCAATGCCCATGGAATTTTGATATGCTTGATGTAATGATGTGGGCTCCTTATCCCTTAACAAGTAACTCATTTTACTATCAAATGCAACAAGATATACAACCAAACATTCAACATCATTTGGTCTCATATGTTTTGGTATTTCCCTTATTTCCTTAGTGAATTGAAGACTAAAAGAAGGAACCAAATCATCTTCATTTTTATGGATTTTCATGAAGTTTTTCCTCACCTCATTTGGGTTCACCCTTTCACCAAATTGTTCCATGAAAGCGACCTTAAAATGATCCCATGAAGCTATAAAATATGTTGGAAAATATGAGAACCAATCTCTGGCATCATCTTTCAAAGATTGAACAAATAATTTAATGACCACATCTTCATGATTCACTTCATAATCCCCCATTATATCCCCAGACTCTTGCAAATGCTTGCTTGTTGATTCAGACTTATCTCCACTAAACTTTGGTATCTTATTTCTAAGCTTAGGTGGTACAATATTTGGGAAACCATAAATATTACTAAAATTTATGGCTCTATACCTTTCAATACTAAAATTCCTTTGATTTTACAAAGGGTAATCACCATGTGTCATTTTGGTAATGTTCACATCTAGGTGTACAACTTGACAAGACATCTTGTACAACCCTTTGAAAACTTTTTCAAACTTATCAAAAGCAATTTAAGCTCCTTTTTACAATCCAAGACTCCTAGTTTTTCTTTGCATAATATCTTCAAACCAATAAAATTATGAATATGACAAAATTATACATCAATTTTACTTACAACTTAAGCTTTATGCAAAGATTACCATTCCTTTCCCTATGTTGGTGCTATTTCACCCAATTGGAAACCATTTACAACAAATATCTTGAAAATTCCCAAAAATTATTTGCAAATATAACATTATTTCTTCAAATGCATGAGAATACCTAGACGTTTAGAGCATCCATCCATCTTTGATCTTGAAAAATTTGTGGATATAAAACTTTGTTATATTCTTTGTTGGGTTCTTTGAGTTAGAGTCACCACCTCTCTTTAGAGGATTATACTTCAAATGAGATTAAGTAACTTCAAAATAACTTTTGTTCTAGGTTTTCTCCAATAACGAAGTCACTTTCAAATCCTTCAAGCTTTGTTGCTATATAAACTTTCACCAAGTTCAAGAATTCTGCAATATCTGAATAGGATGTTCAAATTTATCACACCATTTGACTTTGTGGTACTACAATCTTCAACTAGAGAATGAACATTGTCCCCAATAGAGTTTCCATTTTTGTTGGTGTTTTTTCTAGCTAAGCCTTTGAAATCTCTAAATGGTAGCCAACCCTTATATTTAAGAATTTCCTCAAGTTAGTGGCCATCACAACGAATAGAGGGTTCTGAGGTCTCTACTCCTACACTTTAGGCTCTGTGGGACCAAGGAGGGTATTCCTTCTTGTGTTTGTTTGATACATCGACTCCTCAAAAAAACTTCAACATAGATATATTCCTACTCAAGGAAAATTTGCAAAATCCACCAAAGATTTGGTACGTATTTGAGTAAATAAATGATTATTTACTAGGAATGTGGGCATACTTCAAACTTACATTTCAATATTGGAAAAATTTTAATAAATGTTGTTCCTATTTTAAATATATGGCTAGGCATACTCATTATTTACTTAGTTGCATGAATATCTTGATAAATAATCTAGTGCCTCATCAATTAGGTAAATGGAGTCAAATATGAAACAACCATCTATACACTGACTATTTAATTCTAACATATATGGAGTATCTCTGTAATTCCTTGCAATATAGAAACTCAAACTATTCAAAGCATCACTTCTTATTAGATCCTTGTAAACTCTCACAGACCCATGACTTTTCTCAAGCATTCTAATTAACCCTTTGAGTTAAAGAAAAAAATAAAGTCATACATTCAACTGAATCATTGATGAAAAATGAAAAGATCTTTGATAATTTCATTTATGATTTGTAAAAATGTAAAAAAGGAGAGTATTTGTTTCAATATTAGTAGTCTATGTAAAACCATTTAAGACTGCTACATATATAACCTGCACCCAATAAAATTTTCAAGCAGATTCATCAAGTATTTTGCATTTCATTTGCCTAGTATACTTGAATCCTACCTAGACGTACTTGAGTCAAAATATTTTAGAACCCTTACATTTGAGCCATGAAATCCCTTTTATAGCGCAAGGGAGCAACAAAAACCTGTCTAAAATGTAATTATGTTTCATGATAATTTCAAATTCATTTCATTTCATTGGGGTTGATTCCCAGACCATTACATCCTCAATCATTTCATTGCCACAGGAAAGAAAAAAGGAAAAAAGAATGCCAAGCCATCTGATGAAGACACCACACAAGCCTTCCAAAATGCATCACCAAAATTAGCACATTCACCAATACTAGAATAACCATCAACACCATCAACAACACAAAACCACAAACTAGCCACATGGAAATCCAATCATCACAATGCCCAAAAACCAAACACCATTAGAAGAGGACACGAGTGTTATTTGGTCTTGTCAACCGCTAAGTAAACACCCTCACTGGGCTTCCTTACAGAGAGTGGAGTTGTAATGATAATCTCATCATTAGAATCACTATATGGCACAAGAGAAGTAGGCCATTGGTCAGGGTCAGGGCCAGCTCCTCCCTCTTCGCTTGAAGAATCATCAGAATTTAAAATAAGAGTAGCAGGCTTCTTCGAGCAAACCCTAGGGCCTGAACAAGACCTAGTTAATTCTTTTGCAAACACAGGCCCCTTCTCATCATCTTCTACTAGTTCTTGTGACACAATTCAACTCCTTAAAGCATATGTGCTTTTAATAGCAACCTTCTCACTTCTTTTATGTACACTCGTTTTTCCCTTAGGGGAAATTGGCACCTATGCCTAGAGAGATTTGGCTTTAGGTATATACATAGTCAGCTCATGCATACTCAGTCTCCTAGACCTCTAGACTTGTGCGATGGGAGTATTTGTCTCACTAATCTTCTTAGGAAATAATAACAACCAAATCCAATTATGCAAAAGGATATAAACCATAGTTTCCAGAATATTCTAATGTATAAGCAAGGGAAACCACCACGAATACCAGACACAGAAAACAAGAAAATCATAATAGTAATGCAATAAACACACTCACACTTACACACTGGAAAATATCATGAAACCACCTTTGCACTACCTTGTTGCAAACTTTGAAATTACTTCTCTAGTATTCGTAGCAAGCAACTCTATGTCATGGTGATTTAAAAATGATTTAGCAGGTTGTAGAGAGTCCTCATCAATAGAAGAATTTGAGGCTAGTTGCAATTAATGACCATCCTAGCTCACTTGTGTGAGAAAAAGGATCAATTATTGCATGTCGTATTGTAGCCATTGATTTCCTTGGATTTAAAACTTGATCAATGAGGAACATTAAGAATCACCACTTGCTTTACTGATCATACTTAGAAATAGTGAGGAGGTGATTTAAAGATTCCATGTACCCATCTGCATCCTTATTCATTCATCCTCAAACTATCTTTTGTTGATCCTGATGATCGTCAGAAGATCCTAGCCACATCTCACAACACATTGCCCATCGTAGGCTCACATTCCAGTTTGAAACCCCATCAAGCAATGGCTTCAAATCCAATGATGAGATACCAACTATCAGTTTGATCACAAGAAAATCTTAATCAGAGATCCTCGCCTTACATCGCTCATCACGAGTTCCTCCTTTGTTGAGCAGGTCCAACCAGTGATAAACTGAACCCATGTGATGGGAAATACCCCACCCATTAGTAGTCACGGGTTGTCTAGGGTAAACCCACAAAAGTGGTTTAAAATTAGAATGAGGAAGGAAAACTTGTAAAAAATGACCCCATGCCAAAATTTTAATTTTGGGGGTTTGAATGGATGAAAAAAGGGTTCACTCGAACCCCCCTTTTCCCTGATTTTTTACGTTGTTCACAAAAAAATCAAAAATTTTGCACTTCAGAGCTCGGTTCAAACATGGATATGGTGGATAATTCATAGACCCAATTGGAATCAGGTATTCCTTGAAACGAGCTATCCAACGAATATAATTTTAATATGTTTTGGTTTTATTATCTAATTGTTTTTTTAGTTTTATTAAACATAGGTTTTTCACCAAAAATCAAGATCTTTGTTTTGCACATGTGGAAAAATAGTAGATTATAAAAAATAAATTGAAAAATATGAGTGCAATAGATATTGAAGTCCTTGATCCAAAAAAAAAGAATTTTGATACATACAAAAAAATGTTACGCGTTATACAATTGCGCTATGTCTGAATTGTAATTAGTTTGACTTCAAAACTTGATTAAAGAGAAAATATTCAATAAAAAAATATGTAACCAAGTGGAAGCACTAGATATCAGTGTTACAAATCTAAATTTGAAAGAATTAGAATTTTATCCTTCATGGAAAAAAATTTATGCATTATACGGTAAGCGTCACTTTTTAAAAATGTTTTCTAAAAATAACTAGTTTTTGAGGGAGATGGAAAAAGAAGTGCAAAATAATTCTAATTTTTTTGAAAAGTATATATTTAGAATCTACAGACAAAATTTCATGAAACTCTAGTTTGCATCATCTTCAAATTCCTCACGGTTTAGCCGCTATAGGTGCCCGAATGTGAAGATTTAGTTAAAAATAATAATTTCAATGTCTAGTTTGGCCAAAAATTGTAAACTACTATTGTGGGATCACCCTCCCTTGAATAAATTGAGATAACTAGTGATAGATTGAGAGCCAACAATGAGTTAATAAATTAGCCGCATCGACTCCTCAAGAACATTTCAACATAGATCTATTCCTACTCAAGGAAAATATGCAAAATCCACCAAAGATTTGGTAGGTCTTTCAGTAAATAAATGTTTATTTGCTAGTAATGCGGGCATACTTCAAACTTACATTTTAGAATTGGAATTTTTTTAATAAATTTTGTTCCTATTTTAAATCCACATCTAAGCATACTGATTATTTACTTAGTTGCATGAATATATTGATAAACAAGCCAATGCCTCATCAATTGCATAAATGGAGTCAAATATGAAACAACCAATTATATAATGACTATTTAATTCTGACATATATGGACTATCTTTGTAATGCCTTGCAATACAAAAACTCAAACTATTCAAAACATCACTTCTTATCAAAATATTCTCACTTATAAGCAAAGGAAACCACCATGAATACCAGACGCATAAAACAAGCAAACCTTAACAGTAATGCAATAAGCACACTCACACTTACACACCAACAAATATCATGCAACCGCCTTTGCACTACCTCATTGCAAACTTTGAAATTACAAACTTTGAAATTACTTCTCTAGTACTTGCAACAAGAAAATTTGTCATGATGATTTAAGAATTATTTAACAAGCTATAGAGAGTCCTCATTAAATAGGAGAATTTGAGGCTAGCTGCAATTAATGACCATCCTAGCTCACTCGCATGAGCAAAAGGATCAATTACTGCATGTTGCATTACAACTGTTGATTGTCCTAGATTGAAAACTCAATCAACAAGGCACATTAAGAATCACCACTTGCTTTACTGATCGTACTTAGAAACAATGAGGAGGTGCTTTAAAGTTTCCACATACCCATCCACATCCTTAATCATCCTCAAACTGTCTATCGTCAATCCTCATGATTGTGGGAAGATCCTAGCCACATCTCACAACACATCACCCATCGCAAGTTCACATTCTAGTTTGAAACCCCATCAAGTGATGACTTAAGAGCCAATGATGAGATACCGGTTGTCAGTTTGACCACAAGAAAATCTTAATCGGAGATCCTCGCCTTACGTCACTCATCACGAGTTCCTCCTTTGTTGAGACAACTCCAACTAGCGATAAATTGAACCCACGTGATGGGAAAGACCTCACCCGTCGATGGTCACAGGTTCTCCTTTGAATAACTTGAGATAACCAGCAATAGACTAAGAGCCAACGATGAGTTAAGAAATTAACTGCATCGCCCATCGCAAGTTGTCCTCCTATGGTGAGATTGAAATTGGTGATCAACGATAGACCTCGGGGTGGTGAGAAGAATGAAACATCACTCGTCATTGGTTACTCTCCAATGGAGAGAACACAACATGCGACGAGTGATGACTATGGGCGGTTCAGAAAGCAGTGTATTGCTCATCGTGGGATGACCTCAGGTAGTTCAAATAGAATGTGTGATGAGTGATGAACTATTAGCAATGAACATAAAGGGTGTTTAAAATCATGTGGGAAAAGGTTGTTTTTAAAAGAGAGCCCTCCTAGGCATAGCGGGTAACTTGAAAAAATGGGGCTGATTGAAATAATTATTGTAGGGGCCATAAAATGCCATTTGATTAAATGGTGACCTAGTACAACTGGTCAACGAGCAAACACAAGCCATTAGATGGGTTAAGGGTACAAATGAATGGAGTGATAAAACCCTAAACCCTAGTGACAATGGGGAAGAATTGGTCATAGGCTTGAGCATAAAATCAGTGGAATGATGAAATTTTAGGGTTCCACTAGTGTCAATGACAATTTTTTAGGAGCTTGCTAGGCTAGGATTGTTTCCCTTACATCAACCCCTATTACCAAGTCAACAATACAAAACAATGATGAAATATGTCATGCAATATGCCTAGAGTGTCAATGAAATATTGATGTCATAATCTTATGATGATATAATGTGTAAATATAACTCTCTAATAATTTTTAGACATGCTCTTATTTAGATAAAAAAATATAAATTAGAGCTTGAGCTTAAATGCAACATCTTAACACACAAATTAACAAATTTTATGCTTAATTCAATACATAAAAGTTAGTTGAAGGAAGTCGATTCCAACTTAAATAATGATTTTGAGTTTACAAATTTATGATCATTTTTGTACCCACAAAATAAATTAAATCAATATTATACCTACATATATAATCTAAGATAAAGAATAAACAAAATATATCCTTTTATAAACTAATAATTCCACTTTTAAAAAAATCATTTCAAAATAAACAAAAAACTTTCTACACACTAATCATTCCACTTTAAAACAATCATATCAAATAAACATAAAAGTTTACAATTCTCATCATTAGCGAGATATATCCCTTTTTTTTCCCACATTGCTTATGAATTATTGCTTCCATAACTTATACAAAACAAGCCTCCTATTCAGCCCATCAGTCAAGCCGAAAGAGATAGCTAAGCATGAATCTGCACCGTACACGTTTGGGAATCTAACTACATAACTAGTAAGTTTAATGAGTTGAAAACATCACATAACAAACCACGTGACATCCATTATCACTCAATAAATATATTAAATTTATAATGTGTCGTTGAATAATGACTTGTACAAAGAAACATTACTTTCTTCCAATACAAATCTATGGATATGGGACATAAAAGTTTTGCCTTTTAGTTTTATATTATTACTTTGTATTGATATTAGTATTTAACTTTATTTATTGGGCATATTAATCAGCTTTAATTTTAAATGTATATTTATAATTGTTTTATGTATTATTTTATTTAAAATTGGTTTTGTTTGGTAGATTTTTTTAGTACCTAAGTTAATTATTTATGTATCTGTTAGCAAATGAAATGTGAGATTTGGTAGATTTTTTATGTTTTTTAAGTATTCATCTTCATTGTAATCATTCATTTAGGTTATTGCATCAATACAATTGTTTAGGTTGTTGAGCACACAACCATGATTTGATATCTCATTTGTAATAAGACAATTGCTTGTAGGTGATTTCTAGAAACTGTGGGGTTCAATCATCAACTTCAACATATACATTTTACTACACTAGTCTAATTATATTCTATGATTTTTAACTTCATTCCTGATTTGATATACCTATTCATGGGAGCTACATATGTGAGAAATACGTAGCCTTATAACCATTAAAAGTTTTAGATTACTATTAAATGCTAATATATTTTCACTCTTATATCTAATGCTAGTTCCATATATATGTGGTCAATTTTTAGCTACACCACTTTTCTATTAGACCTGGTTAGAGTAATTCCTGACTTATAATACATTGAATAAGGCTTGAAATTCCTTGATGCACATTAATCAATCAAATAGTTATACATATTTTTACCAAAATCCTAATTATAAGGAAAAATAGGGGAACTTAACTATTTCTTTTTGGAAATGGTCAAATTGAATAGGGGAACTTCAACTATTTTTTTTTGGAAATGGTCAAATTGGTATGAGAACTATTAGGCTTATCTTTCTCTTCTTGGGACAATAGAATATTAATAAATATTTTTTCCTATTCTTTATTTGGGTAGTTCATATAACATGAGTTATTGTCTTGTTTCCTTTTGAGATGTTTGACTATATTGCATGCCATTTTAAATTTTCCTTCACGTGGATTTGATTTCTATTTTTTTTCTCACAACTTTTGTAGGTGTTAAATTATTGTGAGCATTTGTATTAAAAGGAGTGAAAAACATATTTGAAGGAGTAGATGTTGTAATTGGACCCTTCTCCTCATTTTTGAGTGCATATTATTTTTTAACATAAAGGAGGGGTAAATTTTTTATCAAAACAAGGAGAAGTACAAGGAAAGGGCATTATAAAGCCCTATCAAGCTCCACCAAGTGATCTAATTGTTGAGACAAATCGGGGGGTAATTGACCCCAATCCACCAAATTCCAATCATGAATATGATCGGAAGCCCATTTAGCCAAACAATCAACTACAACATTCCATTCTCTAGGAATATGACTGAAAGTAACAAGCTCCAAAGAAGCACAAAGGTTAAGAATCTATTCAACAATCAAAGCCAAATGCCAACTAACATCCTCTAAATGCCACTTATTCAACAAGTTCACCACAACCTGGGAATCAAACTCACATATGATCTTGTGCCACCCCAATTGATTTCCACACTCCACAACCGATAAAATGGCCTGAGCCTCCATTAAATTATTAGTATGAAGACCCTTATAAACATAGAAGATAAACTAAACATCTCCAAAGTTGTCTCGACCAACACCACCAATTCCTGCATGACCCGAGTTTCCTCGAGAAGAACCATCCATGTTGATTTTTAAGACTCCCTAAGGTGGAGTAGACCATCTCCCCTCCCTATTCACCTTTGTGGTAGGATTTCTACATCTATTACGCATGAGCTATCGTTGTGGAGTAGGAAGATGAAGATGATTACAACAACCAACATCACATGGATCCACCGATGCAGTCAGATCACACTTAGCCGCAATAGTCTCTCCCACATAATGCAAAATTTTCCACCACAAGCAAGGGGCCACCAACATCACATCCTGAAAAATATGACATTCCTCTCCAATCAAAGGTTTCAAATAATAAAGGATGGACCAAGATCCCAAGTAGCTTGAAGGAAGGAAGTAGAAACAGGGGCCCTACCCCATGGATCCACAAACTGAGCCAATGAGGAAACATGCCAATAGGGCGTATTCCACACCCCCACCAACAATGCCAAATCTCCCTAGCATAGGAACATTGGAAAAAGAGATGGGAGACACTCTCCTCACAATTATGACACAAAACAAACATAAAAGGGTCTTGGAAACCCCGCTTACATAAATTATCCAAAGTAAGACACCAATTTTGAGCAACTAACCACATGAAAAAATTGCACTTGGGCCATGAAAACTTGTGCCAAACTTGCTTCCACCAAGGGACCTCAATATCCCCAAACAACTGCTTACCAAGTTGCTTATAACTAGCAAAAATAGAGTACTTCTTAGAAAAATCAAAACCATCCCAAGCCAGGATATTAGGTCCCCTCAAAGAATTACAAGCATGGGAAGCCAAAAGTTGAGCTAGCTCATGCCTATCCTCCTCAGACCCCCTAGGTGGCCACTCAAAAGAATGCTTCCAATGAAAGCTTACAAATGATCCACAATTTTGTGCAACCTTATAATGCTCAATAGTATCCTAGCCAGCCATAGTAAACACATCAGAAAGGGACTGGAGGTGAGGAAAATTAAAGAGAATAGATGGGTGACCATCCCAAAAATCTAACCAAAAAAGAGCCTATGACCCTGAATGACAAATCCAAAAAAGTGTCTGCTTAATCAAATTTTCCCCCACTTTCAAAGTCTTCCAAATCATAGAACCACTCCCCTCTAGAGGATAGCAAGGAAACTCAAAAGAATCAAAACCCCTAAGATATTTATGATTGAGAATGTGGGCCCATAACTGGTGTTGATTGGTACACTAATGCTAATAAATCTTAGCAACAAGAACTTGCCCATTCAAAATAGCAAAATGTAAACCAAGACCACCCTCTTGCTTTGGTCTACACACAGATTCCCACTTAACAAGGCTCCACTTAGTAGACAACAAGTTACCACTCCAAAGAAATTGACGTCAGAGAGCATCAAATTCCCTAGAAAATACATAGGGGCCACTTGAACAAAGCATCTGTAAATGGGTAGGGCCTAGATAACTGACTTAAGAAAAGTCACTCTAGCAGCTGTAGACAACCATCGATGAGTCCAATGAGTTACCTTCTGCCTCAACTTATCAAGCAACATCTTCCAGGAGGACCTAGGCTAACGACCAACAACAAGAGGAATACCCAAATAGGCAAAGGGAAGAGACCCAATTTGAAACTACAAAATAGCTGCAATTTTCCACTGAATAGCCTGAGGAGTATTAAAGAAGAAAATAGAAGATTTCTGCTCATTGACTTGTTGACCCAAAGCAACAAGGTGGATATCCAAAGCTTTCCTAAAGGATTCAGCTTCCTGAATGTGATCCAACCCCATGAGAGAGGTGTCATCCACAAACTGGAGATGAGAAAGCGTTGGCAAATCCAAACCCCACTGCCAGCCCTGAATCAAGCCTTGAGAAACCCAAAATTTAAGAAACTAACCCAACCCCTCCGCCATTATAATAAACAGATAAGGAGAGAGCGGATCCCCCTGTTGAAGGCCCCTAAAAACACCAAAAAGCTTTGAAGGTTCACCATTCACAATAACTGAAAAAGAGGAAGAAGTCACAAAACTCATAGTCCAACTCACCCAATTAGAAGAAAACCCAAAGGCCAACAAAATCTTCTGTAGAAAACTCCATTTAACTTTGTCATAAGCTTTGGCCATATCCAACTTGATGAACATAGACCTATCCTTAGAGGTCACTATAGAATGAATGACCTCAGAGGCTACCACCACCCCATCCAGAATTTGATGACCTGCCACAAATCGTCCTTGCTCCTTAAAAATAACAATAGGCAGACAAGGTTTAAGCCTCTCAGCAATCATTTTCATAATAATCTTATACACCACATTACAAAGTGCAATAGATCTAAAGAATTCAAGCCTATCAACACCTTCCTTTTTAGGGATGAGAACCAAAAAAGTAGCATTCAGGGCTCGAAGCATATGCTTACTATGAAGAGACTCCCAGACAACCTCCAACAAATCCAGCTTCACAATATCCCAAAACTCTTGGGAAGGCATCAAGGCTAGGAGCTTTCCCCTTATTCATCCCAAACACAACCTCCTCCACTTCAAACAGAGTATTCAAACGAGTAAGAGAAGCATTCAAATCATTAGAGATCAAAGAAGGAATGCAAGCAAGGACCATATTCTCATCAGCCTCAATAGGAAGTGAATCCTTAGTAAACATAGCAGAGTAAAACTGATGAACCTCTCTAGAAAAATCTTGTTGTGAAGAAATTGAAAGACCCTTAGAATTAACAAGAGAAGAGATATAACACTTATTCCAATGAGATTGCATAGAATGATGGAAGAAAGAAATATTTTTTTCACCCCCTTGAAGCTAGTCAATTCTAGCCTTTTGTTTCTAGAAAATATCCTCACGAAGCTCCCACTCCACCAATTTTAGAGCATGGGACTCACTATGACCAAGAGCCTCTAAAAATCCCAAATCCTGAATTTGGAGAGTAATAACAACAAGACAATCATGTGCTTCCATTTTCTTGGCCCAAAGATTCCCAAAAGATGACCTATTATATCACTTAAGATGATATTTGACATTTTGCAACTTCTTAACCAAAGAATACATAGCAGTACCATACACAGGGGCTCCATCCTGCCACCACTGAGCAACAAGATCATGCAAAGAAGAATCTTGAAGCCGCATAAGAAAAAAATTTGAAAGGAGGATTCTTTGGGATAGTAAAAGAAGTAGAAAACTTAATTGTCCAATGATTAAAGTTGCACCAGTCTAGAATCTCAGAGCAAGTGACAATGCTATTGCCCACCCAAAAACTAGAAACAAGAAATCTATCCAACTGCTCAGATATCACTTTTAGCTTGCTCCGTCTATTATTCCAAGTGAATATTCCATTAGAGGGCTTAACATCAACAAGAGAAAGAGAATCCAAATTTGATTGAAAAAGATTTGAAGCAAGACCAAGCCTAGGCAGCCCCCCTCTTTTCTCCTCCAAACACAACACAAAGTTGAAATCTCTGGCTAAGAACCAAGGTAGATAAGGTGCACAGGACCTAACATACCTGATGTGGGCCCAAAGCTAGATTTTACCTTGAATGTCAATCGAAGCATAAACATTACTAACTAAAATAGTCTCCCCAGATTCCAAAACCAAAGCCACCATAGAAATAGAGGAATGGCTGGAAATCCACCAGCGAGGAACAACCTTACGTGGATCCCAAAAAAGAGCCAAAACTCCAGAGCTTCCCCTAGAACCAATACACTGACACTGACTAGAAAACCAAATACGAGGAGCATACTGAAGCATGAAGTCCACCTGAAGCTTCGTCTCTTGAATGCAAAAGATATCTAGAGAATGAACCATAATCAAATCTTGAATAGCCTTTTGATGGGAGGTGTTATTCAACCCCCTTGCATTCCATGAAAGAATAATCATGATGAAGAAGGAGAGAAGTGAGCATCAATGGTCTTAATAGACCCAGATTCCACCAGCAAATCTCCAGTAGATTTAATATTGTCCACATCCTTCTTACAACCAACTTTGGAGGAATTTTCAAAATGATCCTTCTTAAGAGAGCATTGCAACACCCCCAGAACAGAAGACGATCCCCGTCCTTTACCTGAAGACAACACCTCCTTAGATAAATCCACTAAAACACTATCATCTTACAAACCCGTGGAGGCACCAGGAAGCCCAAAATTCCCCTACTCCAAAGCTAGAGAATTATCCTTAACAATAATTTCCTGCTCGAGCCCTGTATCAACACCTGCTTGCTCCAACCCTGTAACCATACCTATGACCCTAGAAGAAATCTCAACAAGAATCTCTTCTCCAAGGCCCGAGTCTCCAAGACCTCAAAACAGTTGAATCCCTAATCGCTTTGTTTATCCTTATTTTTTATGATATTATTGGAAAGTATGATTTTTTTTACTTAATTTAGGTTTATTAGTAAGCTCTCACAGGAATTCATAATTTTTAAGCACCATGTGGTAGTCTTGTAATTTATATCATTTAATAAATTATCAAGTTCAATATTCAAGACCAATTGTACGTTTTTCATCTCCTTTTGAAATTATCAAATTTCATGTTGAATTTTGAAAAATTAGTTTCAATATATGTTGAGTAATTGAATTAAATATACACCAATTTGGGAGAGGAAAATTAATCATATTAACTTAATATTGTGATTTTTAAAAATTTAATCTATATTCTCGATTGACGATTAGGTGTTACCACTATTTGAGTGTGTATTCTAGGATTTTTTGTTTCCCTCATAAGTAAAAATTGTGTTTTGATTGTTGATTTTTTTAGGTTGGATGACATTATGTGTTCTAAATTTATCATATCATTATTTGATTCTTACACCACTTTTTGTGTTGAATATCAAAATTTAGGTGTAAATTAAAACCTTTTATATTTTACCTAGTTAATTTTGGGAAATTAAAGTCTCCAAAGTATCTAGGAAAGAAAGAATAATTTGGTTAAATGGATCAAAGATTTAAAAAATCATGTATTATTCTAAGATAATGCAAAATTACAATTCATTGAGTTAACTTCAATTTTAATGAATGTGTGCATAATATAATTTTGTAATGTAAGCATCCATAATGGAAATTGAATACATGCATTCATAAAATTTTGGGGGAGAGAAAATTGGATGGTGCATTAAAAGAGATGTGGCCTAGATTTAACAAGGGATTTTGATTAAAAAATACTTGATTTATCATAGGAATCTAGTTGTATGTTATTTTATTGAGGAAATATGGATGATCTAATCCAAAACCTTGTGGTGTCAATTGTCTATAAGCATAAACTAACTCTATATAAATATATGATAAAGTTTTGGGTCTAATTGTTGTTCAAAAAATTATGATGGTAATACGATATAGGGTATAAAAAAACATCTACATAAATTAGTAGCTTCATTTGGTTTCTATGGGTATGTATTTTGGTTGTACATTTCCTAAAATCAAGGTTATTTTAAATACACAAATTAGGTCATTGGGATCTCTGCAAACTTATACAAACTAGTGGTAGAATATGCTTAGGTCTAAGGATATTTTGAATCTCCCTAAGAATGATTTCTCTAAATTAGACTAAGACATTGTAAATCCTTGAGGAAAATATAATTAATAGTCATAAGATGTATCAAGTGTAAAAGGAAACAACCTAGGGAGCACATCTTCATTTTTAATTATTAGTGTCATAAATGTATCCTTAAAATATTTTAAGAAAGTAAGAAGAAGAATATAAATTGAAGGCATATCAGTGGACAAATTATGAGGAATTTTTACATTGGAAATTAAAATTAGAACTAGATTATTTTAACCTTCAAAACCACAAAAATTTAATTATTGTAATCTTTCAAAAACTTATTATCAAAACCCAACTTGAAAACTTACTATAATTTTGTGAGCTAAGAATTCTTTATAAACTCATTTAGTTGATATTGTAAGGGGCTTAACCCTAAAATTCCTAAAACTATAGTTTCACACCCACCCAAATTACCTTTTCTACCTCCCACCTTATAAAATAAATATAAACCCTAGACATTATTTTTTTAATCTTTTGAGCATAATATATATCATCCCATAATTTTCTTTATTTATACTTGAAAGTCTTGTAAGTTTGACTATTTTTACTACTGTGCACATATGTGGTGTTCATATTGGCATGTTAGTGTTATTCTTCTTCTTACTTTCTTAAAAGATTTCATCATTTGAGAAAATAAGTTATCATTTAAGTTATGCCTCCCTAGCTAAGTAGCAACAATATTGGAAATATTTTAACTAGCAAGATTCAAAAAGGGTGATAGAACTATGTGATCTCCCTTGGGTTATTAAATATAATATTTAAAATGTTTAGGTTTACTTTTCACCTTATCTAAACTTGATTTCCTTTTATAAGGTGGGACGTAGAAAAGGTAATTTGGGTAGGTGGGAAATTATAGTTCTGGGAATTTTAGGGTTAAGCCCCTTACAATATTAACTAAATGATTTTATATAGAATTCTTAGCTCACAAAATTATAGTAAGTTTTCAAGTTGAGTTTTGATAATAAGTTTTTGAGAGATTACAATAATCAAATTTGTATGGTTTTGAAGGTTAAAATAATCTAGTTCTAATTTTAATTTCCAATGTAAAAATTCCTCATAATTCGTCCACTGATATGTCTTCAATTTATATTTTCTCCATAGATTCTCTCTAAGATCATAAATTAGATAATTCCTATGTCTATTTTTAAGAGGATCTTTATGACCATCAATTGATAATATGATATTTCATATATGGATAAGTGCTAGTACCAAGGGGAATACATCATAGTAAAATAATGGTCCAATAATCTCATTAAAGAGTCTTATAATTTTAAATACCAAATTGCTAGTAGAAAATTAAAATAAATTTAACTTCAATCCCCATCTAGTATTTTTTTAAAAGTACTAAATAAATTTCAATTTTCATCCAAATGGATGTTGATTTCAATTTTTACCTACAATTAAATCCGTTAACATATGAAGGAGAAATAGATGTAACATGTTGTATTGATTAAATCTCTTTGATTTGGATGTAAATGCTTATTAAAACTAATTTAATTCATTATATTAGACAAATTCTTAATTTTTAAATTTAGTATTTGAATATCATAAAAAAGAGTCATTGATCTCATTTTGGGGGAAACCATCCGTGCACTATAGGTGGATCGAAGACCACTTCCATCAATTTGTTATATTGAGTCACATAAGAAAGGTATGGGATCAAAAATTATCTACATCATTTTTTGTTGGTCATAATCCAAAAGTAAAAACCTTATAAAAATAAATTTTATATTATTGGAGGTTTAAAATTTTGAAGCTCAATGGATCCTTCAAATAGTTTACTTTTTTATGAAACACAAATAGACTAAAAGAATCGGTAGCTTTACATCTAAAAATTCCTTTCATCATAACCAAGTTTAATGTATTAGTTGGAAAGGATGTATATAATTAATCTTGGAAAACCCCAGTATAATATTTTTTAAGTATTAGGGTTCACTATGCAATCTCTACATTTGTATTAACATTTCACAAAATGTGGACCCAAAATCTCAATTAACTAGATTGAGAAGAAAGAAGTTGGCATCCAAACAAGGTTAAATATTACAAATTAGGTGGAATTATTTTCCAAATCCATAGGGTGACATGGTCGGAAAAATGATTAATTTGAAATCAACCTTTAGTAATGTGAGAGAGGTCACATGGTTCTAGAGATGGTGCATGGCAAGCTAACCTAAGATCTAGGTTTTATAATCTAACAATTCCACTTTGTCAAATCTAAGATACTCTAAGGAAGTTTATGGTTATCAAAAGATTTAATTTTTTTGGTGGGACTAACTTGAGCATCTCTAAATATACAAAAATTAATTAGCATTTGATATTTGTTAGCATTTGAGAGGTCTAGGGGATTTTTAAACATTTAAAAAAAATTGTTGTTTAAACATTAGACTCATTAGACTATAAATATATTCTAAATGATTTTAACCTAGATCAAGGGTAAACAAATATAGATAATATTTATTCAAAATGTAAATAGGTGGATTACATGGAAAATTTTGAGGGTTGGAATTCTTGATATTTGACACACTTTGAAAGGATAGTTTGCAAGGAGGCACCAAAGAGAACACTTAAGGATATTTGAAAGAAAAACAAGAAAAAACCAAATTTAAAGAACTTGGGAGGTTGCAAATCTATAATAAATTGAGTGAGATGTTGAGTAAATCAATCCTCTAAAAACTAGATTCAACAATTTATCTAATTAAATAGAGAATTTGTTCAAGTTTGGTTCATACTTAAAAGGAGAAAATTAAACACTTGGGAGTCAAAATTATTTCAGAATTCAAATATATTAAAATTAAATAAGATTTAGAAACAAAAAAATATTGTACTAGAACCCTAATGAAGAAATAAAAAAGCTAACCCAATATTAAAACTAGATGGATGGCAAATCACTAGTAAACAAAAGTAACCCATTAAGACCAAACATAATAAATCATGGAGATTATATGTTTATTAAGGGATTAATTACATTCAACCATTTCAGTCCACATTGGGTTAGGGAATATCATTGTCACAACAAGAAACCGACCTTCATGCCTACAAATTTTAACCCTAGGTATGGTTGTGAACATGAATCAAAATTTTGAACTTTGTTGATTATGATGTCTAGAATTTGTTTTCCTTGATATCTACCAGTTACATTTAAAATGAGTGTTGTAAATGGTCATTGTTTAGGAGTTTTCTAGGCTAAGATTGTTTCCCTTAACTCAACCCCAATTACCAAGTAAACAATACAAAACAATTATGAAATATATCATGCAATATGTCTAGAGTGTCAATGAAATATTGAAGTCATAATGTGTAAATATAGCTCTCTAATAATTTTTAGACATGCTCTTCTTTAGATAACATATACAAATTAGAATTTGAGCTTAAATACACCATCTTAACACACAAATTAACAAATTTCATGCTTAATTCAATACATAAGAGTTAGTTGGAAGAAGTCGACTCCAACTTAGATCATGATTTTTTCGAGTTTACAAATTTATGATCATTTTTCACCCACAAATTAAATTAGATCAATATTGCACCCACATATATAACATAAGATATACAAATAAAAATTAAACTGAAAACCATAACCAATCCCTCAAAATATTTAGACATTGAAATAAATTATTTACTAATTTTCACATCAAAATATACTATTTATAAACTAATCATTCCAGTTTTAAAAAAATCCTTTCAAAATAAATTCAATAGATTCATATTGCACCGTACACGCTTGAGAATCTAATGACATAACTAGTAAGTTTAATGAGTTGAAACAACACAATTATGTATAATAACCTATGTGACATCCATTATCATTGTACAAATATATTAAATTTATTGTGTTGTTGAATAATGACGTGCACAAAGAAACATTACTTTCTTCAAATAAAAATCTATGGATATGGGACATAAAAGTTTTACCTTTAGTTTTATTACACCAAAGGTGTGTCTCTATTTGAGTTCTACAAACTTATTTTGTCCGTGAAAGAATGAAATTACCCGAGAAGCCCTGTAAGATGGTTCATTGAATCTCAATCGTTCATAGTTTTTCACCAAATTTTCAATTATTATTCATCGCCTTTTACTGCTTTGCTTGTCATTATTGGTTTCCACTCCTCTAAATTCTTCCTTGTTGGTATTGACCTTTTGACTCCAATTTGGCAAGCTCTAGCCTGAAAATAAGGTTTCCACGAGGGTTTTAGAGTGTTTATTAAAATGAAAATTATAGCCAAGATCCTAATAATGAGCACATGTAGGTTTTAACGTTATGACATCCTTTACCCTACGTAGTTAAATATATATTACCATAATTAATGTAAATTTTAAATTTTATATAATAATTCTTTTTATAGATATATAATTATATTATTTATTATTATTATATATTATATTCTTTAATAAAACTATTAAATATATAAATAAATGTTTTATAATTATTAATTATTAATTATTATATTCTTATTTAATACAAAATATAATTAATATATTATATATTTTAGATAATACAAATTAAATTATATATAGTATAATTATATTTATTATTATATATAATAGTATATATATTATATTGTTACTATATATTATATTCTATAATACAAAATATTAAATATAAATATGCAATTATTATAATTAAAAAAATAATTAATATATTTCTATATTAATCAAATAAAACTAATTTATAAAAAATCTCATAATTTAATTGATCTTGTGATAGATTAGAAAAAAGAAGATTATATGTACTACATAAAATAAAATTAATAATAATAATTGTTAGGGATCCAAATCTGCACCCTAATGCCAAGCTTTGAACGAACTCAACAGATTTGGATGTAACATGGGACTCCTTTCAAGTTGTGGGTATCCTATTCGAAAGAAGACCTCCAGTGATAAGGGTTGGCTTACCCTTTTGATGTCACCTAACTATTAATCTCTAAGGCAAAGGGTAAGAATTGCATGCAAAATAAACCTAATGCTCAAAATAACTAAGGTGATGCACCAAAACAACCTGAACCTGATAATGACCTAACACATTCAGATCAATATCATAAAATTTGATTTACACAACTCACTTTCCAATGTAGTTTACATAAATAATTCATGAGGTCTATAAACAGTCCTTTTAAAAGGAAAATAGAGGTTTCACAACTAACAACACAACTCATAACCTATAAACATACATTTTCTGCTAAATAGATGCATGAAAATGAACATACTTAGCTAGGGATGCATAACTTAAATGATAACTTATTTTCAAAGTGCTTACTGTATTACAAGTCCATTTGAGTTACAATACTACTCCATGAAAAGTAGCTCCAAGAAAACAAAGCTATCATGCTGCTGAAAAGAAAGAACTCCCCCAAAATGTTCAAAATGAACATACTTAAGCAAAACCCATCACACAAGTCCTTCCAAAAGGTTTTGGTCGGATACAATAGGAAAGGCCAAAAATAACCTTCAAGAAACCCTCCAAACTGTCCTCCACATGAAGAAAATTTAAGCCAAGTCAATAGTCACACTAAAAATGTGACAAAAATGTCTCTAAACAACCCCCTTTTCCTCTAAAGTCAGTCAAAACAACCTCTTACACATCCCTCATGTCTGCAAGTCATCATTGGTCTTCACACAAGTTTTACCCCACACTCTCCTCATGCAATATGTGTGTTTTGAAAACACAAGACTCCAAAAAGCATTCATGATAATGATCTTGATTAAGTGATTCATAAAACATCACTTAACCAAGTCATTTTACATTTCAAAGCAAAAAATAAGGGGCCCCGCCATTTCCTTGAATTATATTACATTTGCATTAAAAAGACATAATAAAAGTGATTTTTAAATCACTTAAATGATATCTTATACATTGAAATAAAGTGCAACATATAATGTCATATCCAAATGCTTTCAAAAGCATCCAAGGCACTTGACCATCTCTACTTACCTCATTCTGCATTTTAGTCCACACATGGTCAATACTCACTGGCTTGCAAAGGCATTATAAAACTCCAAAATACTTGGCCAATATGGTTGACCTCCAAATTTCTTGGAAAGCATATTCCAAGTCACGTGATTATTGGTCAAAAACAAAGGCATATCACATGTGTTGTATTGGCACACTCCATATGTATTGTTGAGGACTTAGGACAAAGCTTGAAATAAGGGGAAAATCTTAAGGCATAACATGCCTAAGTGAATGAACATAAGTTTTCGGCCCCCATTACATTAATACATGTTTTTAATTTTAAAAACATGGGAAGAATATCCCATCTCCATAGAATAGGGTCAAACCCTAATCATCAAAACACCAAAATAATGGGAAAACACCATCATTTGGTCATTGAACAATCTAGAAAATGGGATGTTGCCGCTATGGGGTTTGAGAAAACACAAGAAAAATGGGGATTCACACTGGTTTTTTGGTGATTTTTTGATAGAAACACTTCAACAACAGGTAAAATGTTTTTCTGTTCCATAAAATCTACATTTTACACCATTTGGAGGCCATTTTTTAACCTATAGGCCACGACCATGGACATACTGTTGACCCATCTATAACATTTTTTCTTTCTATTTGTTGTTTCACATTTTGATAGCCGCCATGAGAACTCAAATGAAGCTTTGTTAAAAGAAAAAGCTTGAAAGTTTGCACAAAAAATGTGAGCAAAAGCTTTAGGTGAGTTAAATCAACCACTCCATTCTAATTTTGAGCAAAAGAAAGCTATTTCGAGCCCTCCATCTTGAAAATATAACAAAAATGCTCATTTTATTCTTTGCATTTGGATTCAAATGAAGAAACCCCAATTTATTGGTTGTTTTTGTGAGAGAATCTTGTTCTTTTGGCATGGCCAAGAAACTGGAAATGGTTTTGATTTTTCATCTTCTGCTTTTGTAGAACAAAACTTCATTTTATCTTTTTAAATATCTCTGTATTTTCATTTTAAAACGAATCCAAATTGATTTCCTCTTTGATTATGTGAACAAAACAATTCTTTAAGTTGCAGCCATGGACAAAAAATAGTGTATTTTTATATGTGGCTTTGTGTCATTTGTAAACCCCATAATGTTTCTTTGATTCTCCTCTGTATTAGCAAATTTCTTCACGGCCCAGATGGGCTTTCTGTATGTAGAAGAAGGAAGATGGCCTATGAACTCGTCCTCCATTTTTTAAAACTGGGTTTCCTTTGTATTCACAATTTCTATTCCATTTTGCAATATAATTGCAAGATCCCTAAGTGGGTTTTTTGTAGCATACATATTTATAAATCTACAAATTTTTCCAAAAGAAACCAAGTGGGTTTCATGGTCTTTTGAGGAAACTCATAGAAATGCAAATGGGTTTTCTAAATACACTCCATTTTCTTCAATCTATAGCAATGTTGTTTCATATTTTGAAACCCCAAGTGGGTCTTCCATATCTTGCAGAAAAAGAGGTCAACTTGGCCACGACCTGCCATAATGCATAAAATGGGATTTCATTTGTCATTCTTGTAGAATGTTCTCCATTTTTGTTGCCTCAACATTAGCTTCTCATGGTAAACCCGGATGGGTCTTTTCAATTTGAAGGAAAACTTAGATTTTGTTGCAAAATGATTCAATGCCATTGTACAGTGTGAACATAATTGAAAGCCTTGATTTGTAGCAAAAAATGTGTTTTTTTGTGAGCATCACATGCTTGTTTTGCAAATGCACTTCTTTTCCTGTAGAATATCTTTTTAAAACCAAAACTCCAAATTGGGTTTGTCATTGTGAAGAAACTCTTCCATTTGACATTTCTTTTAGGAGTACCATACTCTACCTTTATTGATGATACCTCCTTGTGTTGCTAAACACTCATGGTAACCTCTTTTTATGCCTCAAACACTTGACAAAAAATCACTATATGAACTTGGAACCATCATAAATATAATGGATTACCTTTTGAAGTTTATCTGCTCATAAGGTTTTCAAAGAAAGGCATTTTTTCATACTTGTCAAGGTTCATCATAGACTTGTCATGAAATATCATCCTTGCTTGGTGATTTGCAACTGTCACTACCCTCTTATGATTGTCATGCCATCTTTAATATCATTTTTCTTCTTTGAATCTTTTTTCTATGCTTAGAGGAATCATTTCCAGAGGAAACCATTTGGAAATCTGGTCAATCATTAACATTAGTTAGTGGCCCAATAAAGAGGGTAGAAGACCCTTGTTCTTTTACTTTCCTAATTACCATTCTACCTTATGAATAAAAAATGGTCTGCAGAAATAATTCAATGCTATCGCACATCACGGGTATAAGTTAAAGACCCCACACATCTACCATTCCTTTATGCACATTACTTCAGACTTAAGTTCTTGGGATTTTCCATTAGACTTTATAAGCTCTTTTATTTCACAATCTCTATTATGGCATATCAATTGTATCGTGATCACATCATATGAGGGTTCCAATGTTGTCATTGACTTCTTGTAATAGCATCTTCATAAAATATGACTATCCTTTACCTTCGATTATCATGATTTGCTGCTCCAATTTATCATGGACTGAAATGCAACCTTCTTCTTAAACTTGTACTGCATTCTCTATCTTTGGCATTGATGCCATAACACTATTATTGTGCCATGCCTTTTGCTTATCTCGAAATGCATTTGTTCTTGCCATACAAAATTGTCATTGTTTATTGATTCTTGTTGTCTTGTAGCACAAATGACCGTACCTATGCTTATGTTGAGTGAATGATATTCATTGTTCAATGTGAACAGTAGATAGCTCTGCCCCCTTTGTAATATGCATTCCACCCATTGTGTTGATCATGCTGCCCTATATGCTTCTTTCACTATTTATTGTTGTGCTTCAATGCTCCTGCTCTTCATGCCTTAAGGTCATTGTGACTGGTACATCATCATGGGGCATGTGTATTGATCATTTTGACACACAGTCTGTACTGTAGGGGTATTGTATTATGACTTTAGAGCCTTTTCTTCCGTATAGCTCTTGCAAAGGTGTTGTCCTATTCACTTGTATCATGACCTTGGCCTCAAAGGGGTCACCTTGTGCTATTTCATGATTGGCTCAACCATTTCTTGTGATTATATTGATTTGAAGCTTAGTGGTTGTTCCTCATGATCATAACTCCACATTGCTTTCTCCATTGTGATCATGTGTAATACATAATTGTCTCCCCACTTTGATCCTAGTGGGTAGACACATGTCCCCTATCTTGGTCACCTAAAAGCTCACCATCCTATGTGATGTGTGGCTATCCAATAGGGTCAAGGTGAGAGGAACCTAACAATACTCTGGATTTCTCCCTCATTATTTAAGAGATGCATAATTGAACTTGATGCATCTTTTGAATATGATAATTAAAGTTGATAAACTGGTGCGATTCCATATTGATTTAATGCATTGATAATATGTAAATCTTTGATCAAGTTGCTCAATTTCCTTTTTCTTTCAAAGCATGCTAATCTCTACCCTCGGGGGAGCCACATTTACCCGCATGTTGTATTTAACCAAATCATAACAGTAACTAGACTTGTCCTAAATTTGCACATGAAGCATACAAGTTAGAAAAATAGATGCATATTTTGGATGTGTTTGATGAATTCATTATTTTACAGGACATCCAAGGTTTGCATGCTTATTTAATGCACTTATGGATTAGTTTATACATGCATAGGTAGGTGTGTATGTAAGGATTGAGATCTTTCATTGCTTAGAGCCCTACTCTAATATCATCATTTTATTAGATACAAGAGCAAGGAGCACTACAGGGCTGGGAAGGACATGAGCAGTTCAGGGTAGCAGCGACAGGGCAAGAGGGAAACTTTCCAACCAGTCATTCTTAGGCAATGACTAGTCTACATTCTTATATGCACATTGTTTTTTCCTTATTCATGTATAAATTATTTCTTTATTTCCATTGAATAAGTAAAGTTAGTCCCTTGGCTTGTGAGGGGAATGTACACTTCATGTTTATCAATAAAAGATTACATTTGTATACATATGATTTTCTTTTCTCATTTGTTGTAATTGCAACATTGGAATGAAAATGTAATCTATTTCATTTGGCAATATTTTTCCATGCATATTAAACCTAGCAGACTTATGGTTTATCTTTTAAATGTTTAAACGTACAACAAGAAAGAATAAATAGTAAACCTGATTTCAGCTGAAAGCTAAAAATCAAGTAACAATAATAATAATAATAATAATAGTATGAGCAATGGATGGGTGGGAGAAGAAGAATTTTGAATCTTTGAGCAATGGAGTGGTCCGCGGTGGAGCAGGCTCTGAGGATTCGCAAGAGGAATCGGTGCAACTACCGAGTGGTAAGCAAGGTAAGGAGGAGTTAGAAGAGACTGACCCCGAAAAAATATTTAGGTGGACCCGAGGGGGAAGGCTTCCCCTATTCCCAAAGGTCAGGAAAATCCTACTGGGAACACTAAAGGACAGGAGGTTGAAAAAACCCAAAATGTGGTGGGGGTCATTGGAGGTGATGGTTCTAAACTAAAACCATGGGCGCCTCTCTTTGGAGTGAAACCTAATGGTAAATCTATGTTCCCCCCAGTCAACAACATTTCTAATCTAGCAAAGGGTAAGTTTTCCATTTCTATCCCTGATTCGATCATTGATCACAATATTTCTCTTATGGACAGAGCACTGGTAGGCAAATTTATGGGCCCTAGGCCAAATATTGAAGTTGTCAGGGATACATTATTGATAATAGGTTGAAAGAAAATGAGTTACTTGTGAAGATGCATGATATAATAGCCAAAGAGGGGGAATTTTGGAGATAGAGATCTAGGGCCCTATGGCTTTCAACTAGAGATAAAAATACTAGATATTTTCACATGTTTGTGATGAAACATAGGGATTCCAATAGAATTACTCACATTGAGCACAATGGTAGCCATTTTGAGAAGGATGATGACATAAGGAGACAAGTTGTCCTTTTTTTCAATAATCTTCTTCCGGCAAGTGATGGGGTAAATCATGGAATGCAAGATTGTCTTTCAGAGACCATCCCTAAACTTGTTAAGGGAGAAGATAACAAGATTCTTACTGCTATTCTGTCTAGGGAAGAAATTAAGAGAGTTGTCTTCTCTTTTGAAGACAACAAGGCTCTGGGACCTGACGGGTTTCTTATGTTCTTCTTTCAGTGGTTCTAGGATATTGTTGAAGAGGATGTGGTTAATGTTGTTAAAGATTTATTTGGATCAAGAAGCCTCCTAAAGGAACTAAATGCTACTTTTCTGGTCATCATCCCTAAGCGCCCAACAGTTGTGGACTTTGAAGCTTTCAGGCCTATAAGCCTCAACAATTCCTTCTATAAAATAATATCAAAGGTTATGACTACAAGGCTTTTGACAATTCTGCCTTCCCTGATTTCTCCTCAGCAAAATGGCTTCATTTGCTCAAAGGAAGATCCTTGACTCAATCATTACAATCCATGAAAATGTTCATTCTCTCATGGTTTCTAAGACTGAAGGTTTTCTTCTCAAATTGGACATTTTGAAAGCCTATGATCATGTTGAATGGGAGTTCTTATTCAAAATCATGGGGGCCTTTGACTTTAGCAATAGAGTCCTGCAGCTGGTTGGTCAACTCATCTCTTTAGCCTCCTTAGCTATCCTAGTGAATGGGTCTCCTTCACATTTCTTTAAGAATTCTAGGGGTTTGAGACAGGGAGACCCAATTTCCCTGATTTTATTTACTATTATGATGGAATGCCTTGGAAGGAACTTGAAAAGAATGGTTGATCAGGGATCCTTAGTGGGATTGAGGCCTTCTTCTAGTAATTTGATCTTCTCCCACCAACAGTTTGTAGATGATACCATTTTGATGGGAAGGTCTACAGTGGAAAAAGGTAGGAATTTGAAAAAAGTCGTAGATGATTATGAGAGGGCCTCTGGTTAGATGGTTAACAAACAAAATAGCTCTTTATTCTTCTTCAACACTCCAAAGCCTAGGCATAACAAAATTACTAGAATTATTGGATGTAGAGTAGAATCTCTACCATCTATGTACCTTGGCTTGCCCTTGGGTCTTAAGCCTCTTGAGTCCTTTTAGAACTCTTTGGTAGATAGGTTCAGTAAAAATATTGCTAGATGGAAAGGAGCTCTCCTCAGTCAAGTTGGAAAAATTTAGCTTCTCAAAGCTACTCTTTAGAACCTCCCAATCTATGTCTCCAGTCTTTTTAAAATCCATTCCAAATATGCGGATGCAATTGAGAAAATTCAAAAATGTTGCCTTTGGTTGGGTGTAGAAGAAAGAAAAAGAATGCCTCTTATTAGCTGGGATTATGTGTGTAGACCAAAAAACTTAGGAGGTATGCGTCTAAGAAATATCATAATGATGAATAGGGTTCTCCTTGCTAAGAAAATCTAGAGAGGTTTCTCATCTAATAGGGAATGGAAAAGTATTTTAAAGAGAAAATATATGGAAAATATTAGATCTCTCAAGACTTTACTTGCGTGTCCAAATCTGCCTTGTGGTTCAGTTCTCTAGAATGATATGATTAGAGGGAGAAACATTATTTATTTGGGAGTTGGTTGGAGCATAATAAATAGGAGACAAGTTAGTTTTTGGGAAGACAAATGGTTAATGAAGAAGCCTTTAATTTCATATGAAAGCTTCAATGGATGGGTTGATACCTGCAAGACAATTTTTGGGATTGATGTTGTGGGCTACTGGAGAAATAGGGGATGGGTGAATTTGTGCCAGATTAGTTTGGACCTTGCTCTGATCCAATCCTCTTTGATAGTTGTTAGAATGGGGTTGAGTCAGTAGGATGATAATTTAGTTTGGATGGCTAACCCTTCGGGTAGTTACTCGGTCTCCTTGGCTGTCTCTTTGATGTCTCTTTCTCCTACTCCTCCTCCCCTTTGGGCTAAAGCTTGGTTTAAACACCTAACTCCTAAGGTTAACATATTCTTATGGATTATTCTCTAGAATAAAGTGCTCACAGTGGATAATCTCTTTAAGAGAGGCTTCTAGATCCCGAATTGATGTTACTTGTGTAAGGAAGAAGTGGAAATTGTGAACCATTTGTTCCTCCACTATCTATATGTGAAATCTATATGGGGAAGATTTATCTCTCTATGGAACCTCTCGTGGGTATTTCCTAGCTCTATTGAAGATCATTTTATTTAGTGGAATGCTCCTTCTTTAAACCCTTCCATCTATAGATTATGGTCTTTTACTTTCCCTTATGTTGCCCGGGGAGTGTGGAAGGAGCGAAATAATAGAATTTTTTTGGACAAGGAAGCTTTGAAGGACATTGTGTTCAAGAAAACATATAGACTTATCATAGAAAACATCAATAATATCCCTTATCATGAGAATAAGATGGAGGCTATGGTATGTTTTAACTATGACCTCAAGATGGAAAAAGATTGGAATATCAAAATTGATGTTCTAAGGCTCCAAGACTAGCGAAAAGAACCAGGAAGATGTATATTGGAGTCACCCCCCTAGGGGTTGGATAAAAGCTAATTTTGATGGTGTGGGCAATGGAAATCTAGGGCCGATAGGGAGTGGGGGAGCGATAAGAGACTCTAATGGAAATTTTGTTGCAGTGGTGGCTATCCCCTTGGGAGTTCATCCTAATCATTTAGCTGAAGCCATTGGTGCTTTCCAAATTATTGACCTTGAGAATAAATTGAACTTTTAAAATATATGGATTGAGGGTGACTCCAAAAACATTATTGAATGTATCCTCGGTAAGTCCCCCCCCCCTCATGGACCATCAAATGTTGGATAGAAGAAGCTATTTCTATTTTATTGAACTTTGATAAGGTTAGAATTTCCCATGTCTTTAGGGAAGCTAATAGGGTGGTTGACTATTTTTCTAATGAGGGGGTCAAACAAAATGGGCAACTGACATGGCAGAATTTTAACAACTTGGGAGCTGATACAAGAGCCTTAATAGATTATGATATCACTCATGGGAAAGCTACCACATTTAATGATGATTAAGGAGAATAAAGCCAAGTATTGTGGCATCATTCGTTACGATGGTGGCACTATAATTAATTCTACTACCTATCAGGGCTGGCACGTTTTGTGGGTGCTTTGGTTTTTGCTGTTGGATCTTTGGTTTGGTCATTTACTCTACTTGCAATAGGGGAAAGGTTACTGCAACTATGGGGGGAAGCAGAAAAAGGGTTGAGTCGTTAAGCTATGAGAAACGCAAGAAAAATTTGAAGGTTTGGAGGTACATTAAGAGGGGCGGGTTGGAGCCATTCATTGTGAAGCTCCATGGTCCTAACCCATAAATTACTAAGTATTTTACTAAACACTAGAAGAAAAGTGAAACTATTCTCTGAGGAAGGAAAGTTAAGGTTGATGAGAACCTTATTGGGGAAATCACTAGACTTCCAACTGAGGGGGTGAAGTTCTTTTAGGATAGAAAGTTCTCGGATGAAGCTATTATTAGGCTTCCCAAAATTGATGAGGAAAGGAAGGAGCTGGTCAAAATTTCTAACAGTTATTTTGATGTTGCGACTATCAAGAAGGTTTGGAAAGAGGTGCTAAGAATTCTTATGGAATACACTACATTGGATGACAGATTTACCAGAGTCTATGACTACCATTTTTCCCTTGTCAATAATTTTCAACACAAGGTAAGGATCTCCTTTCCTCACTACCTATTTTTCTCATTGAATAATAGTATTAAAGAACATAGAAGAAGCCCTAGGAATAATTTGGTCCTACACACTAGTCTCATTCGGCTTATTCATGAGCATTATAAAAACATGCTTGCCTTGTCTAACCCCTTAATGCCTTCGGCCTTGGAGGGATATGATATTGAGATAAATTCATTAGAGGATAAAGATGATGAGGACTCTAAGTGGGAAGAGGAAGATTTTCCCTCCCCCAAAAAGATTAAGAAGAAAACCCCTTAGAGAAAACCCTTCAACAAGAAAGATTCCTCTATGAAAACCCCCATTGGTAGTTCTTAGGAGGCAAAAATCAAGAAGAAGGATCCCCCCACGATTGGTTTCTTATTCAAAGGATTTTCTAGAGGATAATTCAGATGCCCCTAAAGCCTCTGAGGATTCTTATACCTCTTACCTTGCCACTAATAGAGAGAACAAACCCAAATTCCCTAGAGATCTTAATCTTAAAGACCATTACTTCAAGCAGGACCATGATTATCCTGATGACGTACTGGAAATTGCCAGAAATGGGGCTATTGACTACTTTAGGATTATGAAGTGGGTTCTTAATGAGATAAAGGACCTCAGCTTGAAAAACAGGGCTGTCACTAGCAAGCTAGATGAGATGGAAGCTAAAGGGGTTACCCAAAATACCACTGGGGTTTTGTGGACTGTGGATGAGAAGAGTTCGATGGTCGAATTCCTTCAAAGAAATGTTGATCTCATGGACAAGATGAAGAAGGATAACGAGAACAAGGTTAAGCATCTAGAAGGGGAAATCGACAAAATAAGGGATACTATGAAAACCATAATGGAGCATAGCCATAGAGTTGTGAAACAAAATCCTACTATCTTGAGCACTATGGTGGAGAAGCTGGAAAATATCCATCAGGGGTCGTTGTTTGTGGACTTGGAAGCTGACAAGGATAAAAGTAAGAAAGAGGATTGCCCCTCAAAGAGGACTAGAGCGAACTTGAAGAGAAAAGTGGAGTCTTCACCTCAAGAGATCTAGGATATGAAAAAGGTGACCTAGGAGATGTGCAACCTTGAAGCTGAGATTGCTGAAAGTTTAAAGTTCTTAGCTTAGCTTTGGTTGTGTTTGGTGTTGGCTTCTTGCTAGCTTTTTGTTGATCCTGGGTTGGTAGCTGCTGTCCTTGTTTTCTTTTTTCTTTGTTGCATCTTTCCTTTTTTGTGTACTTTGATGGCTTATATTTTTCTTGCTTGTAAACTTTGTGGTTTCGAGTCCTTATAAAACCCATTTTTTCCTTTATCAAAAACAATAATAATAATAATAATATTTTTAAAATGACCTACCAATTGACCTCATATATTACACAAATGTATAAAAAAAAAACCACATTTTTCCTAATTGACCTTCCACACACCTCTTCAACGTACCCATTGCACACAAAGGTGTGATTGCTAGTATTAAAGGTATTCATATTAGTATTTAATTTTATTTATTCGACATATTTATCAGCTTTAATTTTAAATGTATATTTATAATTATTTTATTGATTATTTTAGTTAAAATTGGTTTAGTGTGGTAGATTTTTTTAAGATTATGTTAGATATATAATTTTATTACTTTGATTGGACTATGTTATGGTGTAGTTTACTTAATTAAAACTTCAAAATATATTATTTTTTTCAAGTTGGTTTTTTAATAATGTGATTATTATTCTATTAGTATGTGATGATTAATTAGTTTATTAATTCAATAAATATAATTTATCTTATTAATTAATGATAAGTAATTAGCGATTTAATTAATTAAATATAATTTATTTAATCTATTATTAATAAGTAATTAGTTTATGTGACAAATTGAGACAAGTAAATCAAGAGAAGATTTAGAGTGTATATTTTTTCCTTTTTTGAAATGGGATTAAGACTACAAGAAACAATACACTTAAATTTGTCCATACTTGATCACACTTCACGTTACCCTATTTTAGCCATTAATTAAATTTATAATTATTAATTAATTCATCCAAGTTACTTCTATCCCTCACCCTTAATTAAATATTATATTTATCCTTCAAATCCTCTAACTAAATCAATTAATTAATACCAACCTAATTAATTGATTTAAGCTCATCAATACTTATTACCATTTCCTCTTATATTTAAATCCACATCACCTTTAATATTTTCCCATTTAATCCTAGTCATTTAATTCATCTATATGAATCAAAATTTAAACTTTCCATCACTTGACAAGTGTCCCTACCCCTTCATACTCCCACATATGTGAGCATGTCTACCTACCTTTCTCCTTGCTCACATTTGTGAGCATACTCCTCATATGTGTAGCCACCCTATTCCTTTCTCTTATCCATTTCATAAGCCACCTTATTTCTTACCCATGGTGTTCTCAAACATGGTGAGAACACCTAGTTGATACACCTATAACATATATCATTCTCATGTTTATTCCTTACGACACTTATCACAAGGTTAAGCCTTCAATCCATGCCTTCATCTTCATCAAATCATAACCATCCATTAGATAATGCATCTTAACCATTGATTTTTCTCATGGAAAATCTATAAATTGGAGGCCTTCCCTTCCATTTGATTATCTATCCATATTATAGCTACATATTATCCCATTTTCTAATCATACATCTTCATTATATCCTTATGTTTCTATTTTCTTGATCAATCCTCCTAATCCTAGCATCATGATATTTATCTACTAAGCAACCACATTCCACCATCACACATCACAAAGATAACATTAAGTGGAGCATTAGCTGCAGTCCATTTTTTCTCAATGAGAGGAGAAAGAATAAAACAAGGTAAAATATTCAAGATCATTGTTTAAAATATTAATGTTATTTTCACTGTTTATTTTCTTGTCTTTATTTTGGCATGCCTAGTGGGACACACATCCCTATTACTAATTTTTGTTTGAGATTTTTTGTGAATTTACATGTCCCCAATCCTAATATAGTGCATATGATCTATGTTTTAGTGCATGCACTTCAAGATTAGTTATTAAACCAATATCTCAAGCTTGTGTCCTTTTGTGTTTTTTTATGTTTGTTAACTTAGTGTCTCACTCTTCCTTGTATTTGTTCTCATCCTTTATGGTTCATGTGCATGTTTTTAATAATTTTAAAGGTTTTTTTGGTTTCTAACTTTATTTTGCAAAAAAAAGCTCATATTTTCTTGCAAGTGTTATTATTTGTAACACTTTAGCACATGCACACTATGGAGTAGCACGTGCACTAATTCAATGCATATGTAGTTATATTTTTTTTAGACTAGAGGAATCAATCAGGTATCCATCCCCTTATAAATTGTAGTGTGCCTAGTAAAAAAATGTCATGTCACTGGTGACACTGGTGTGACATGCCCTCTGGTGCCACGAGGATGGTGGGGAGACTAGACTTCGTGACCTATTGCCTGCAATAGGACGCTTTAGCCAATCGAGCTAGTCCCATCACCCTACATATGTAGTTACATTATCACTTATATAAATAGTCTTTTTATTGTTTTTTTTTCTATTATTCATCATATCTTTTCTCTTTTTTCTACACACTATCATTGACTAATCTATTTTTTTGCCACTTTCCATCATTTTCATCTTTCTATTTCTATTTGCTTGTCTATTTTTGTAAAATAAATTGCTAATGTTTTTTCACTATTAGTGAAGGTATAATAGTCTATTTCTATTTTATTTTCATTTTTTTAGCACCTTAGATTAGTGCGTACACTATTTTAGTGCTTCTATTATTTTAGCACCTATGCTATCTTAACACTTCTAGCTCTTTTATTATTTGAATTTATTTTCAAGTTTTGAACTAACCTAACCAATGTACCAACCTAGCAATATAGATGTTTTCACCTAGAAAATACCTAAAAAATAACTACTAACATTTTATTTGTAGGTTCATTTATCCAAGATTGTTATTTCACACTAGTTTAGTTGCATTACATTAGCTTAAAGGGAAAAAAATTGTTGTGTTTGTGGGCTTTGTAATATTTATGCTCCCCCTTTACGCTTAGGGTGATCTTTTAGATCAAAAGCATTATATTTTCATTCTTTATTGAAATTATAACCTAAGGGTGTTAGTTGTGTATGATCTCGCCTTGTATTCCATACGAATCTTAGATGGCCAAAAAATACCCAGCATTCCTTTCCCATTAGGAGGATTTTTTGGGGATTTCATCACCCCAAGTTATAACCTAATCCACTCAATCTAGCAAGATATATAAAGGGGGAGAATAAATTTTTTACCCCAATCTAGCTATCATCTTGTTTGACATAGCCTTGGGGCCCCTATTTTATTAAGACACAAGGTAAAGGAATATTTTCTTACAAATACCCCATGCTTGTAGATGCTCTAATTGTAGCATCAAAAATTGTCACCCTTGAGAATTTCACACTAAGTTTTTCTCCCTCAGAGGTGCATGGACCTAATTGTAGACCTAATTTCCTAAATTATGCATTTTGTGGCCTATTTTATCATTTTATGACAAATTGCAAGTAGAAACCCAAATAATTCATTTAATATTTTATCCCCAACACCTCAAGTCCCATAAAATAGGGTTGGGACCTAGTCGACTAGGTCCCCCTATTTTTCCTCCAAAATTGAATATGTCAAAGGTGGTATTTTATTATTTGAATTTCCAAAGTTCAAAGTTGGCTACCAATATTTTATTTTTAGGAAATCATAATAATTGCATATAAATTCCTAGTTATTGCATCATTTGAAATCTATCTAGCATCAAGAGCATTATCAAGCAAGTCAAGAGCATTCATTTAAATATTTATTGCAGAAATTCAAGATCCAAATTCATGTCAAAGTGTATGTGAGTTTTTTCATGTTATCATATTGTTTATGAGATCTAACCCTTGCAGGTCTTCAAGAAAATCAAGTCAGCAACAATCAAGCCTTGAGGAAATCTTGTATGACTTTAGTCCTTCAAGTAAGCCATTTATGGGTGATGAGTTGTAGTCCATTGTTAATTTATCATTCCTTCATAATTTGGATTTATCATTATCATTGGCATTGCGATTGTGGAAGTGGAAACACTAACAAGGGGTTTGACTAAGGTAAGCCCCTAAATGGAACAACCTTTCTCCTCTCTTTGAATGTATAGGTTTCAGATTTGAAGAAGATTAGGAGAAGTTTGAAGATCAATTGTTCAATGTTTCATTCAAACCCTACTCCTTGGAAACAAACAAAAACTCGATTATAGCAATATATGACAATGTGACAGGAGGAAACAAAAGGCTTAGATTTGGCATTAGAGGACTATGAAATTAGATATGGAATCCCTCTACTAAGACATAGTCACCCAAGGTGACTAGGTCCTCAAAAACTAGCTTCAAATTTATATTATGGGTGCACAATGTCCTACTCAGTCCATTTATGTCGTCTGAATTTCTTTGTGGCATTCTAGATCTATTGTTTTTGCATCAAAGTAGTCAATTGCATCATTAGCCTAGCCATTTCATTTCCAATTTCACTCTAGATTTGGTCAAGTGAAAGTTGACTCACCTTTCATGTTACAAGTCAGTCTTACACCTCATCCAAATTCATCAAACCCCCAATACCTCAAATCTTAAATGAAATGTTATAGAAAAAGAACCAGAGCATTGAAATCCTAGGGTGAAGCTCTAGGGTTTCAGTTTTTCTTCATTTCATTTTGGTGAACTCGACATGTTAGCATTGCAAATATTATGAAATCTAAAGCAATTAATCTTAGATCTAGGTTTAATATTACATTATTTTTCATTGTTTATTTAGGCATTCATTTTTGCATCATAAAAAGCATAAAAATTCAAAAAAGAAAACCATAAAATATTTCATTTTAGTTTGCAACAGGGTTAATTTAAGTCATATTAGGTCTTATTTACATTCCAATTGCATCTAAAAATATGTATTAGGTCATTTATGTTTGTTGTTGTTGTTGTTATTTCTTTTTGAGTTTTACTTCTTAGTGTTTTCCTATGACTATTTAGCAATTTAGTGTTCATAGTGGGCACATATAGTGTTTTAAATTTTTTATGAGCTTCACGACTTGGTGTCCTATTTACAATACTTTAGTGAGAGTATTTGTAGACTTATGGAATCCCACGTTGTTGTTATATCCTCTATGGATCTCAAGTCTTACAACTCTTTCATGTAAGGTATTGCCAATACCATTCCTATTTTGAACTCTATACCTAATCCTACCATACTATTGACATTTCATGCCCCCCTTTGATGACCCATCATTGATAACCAATCTGAGAGATCCTACATGGCCCATCTTTCATGAATTATCCTTAAAGGTTACTAAAATTGGTTAAGTCCTAGATTTTCAAGGTTTTAGGTTGTTTCTTACTCGCTTACCTTGCATGCTTTCTCCATTTCCTTACCCTTTACCCCTTACCAATCTCTCTCCTCTTCTATTTTCGCCTTTCTCCTACAAGCCTTCAAGTGTCATCTTTTTCTCTTCCCTCTTCCATCTTACCTCTTTCATTTCGCAAGGCGTAAGCCTTCCTCCTGACCTTTGACCTTCGACGATCTAAGGTCCAACCTCCAAAGTCTCATCTTCTTCGACCTTCTGCTTCCATTTTTCTTCTCACCGATGCCTTGATTTCAAAATTTGGCTAAGTGTTGGGTTTTCGCTTGTCGACCTTTGGAATTATCTATTACCTCTTACCTTTCTTTGGTAAGAGGTAACCCATCTCCCTAATTCTCGATCCTCATTCAAAGAAGGTTCTTTTCAGTGGTCATGATTTCCTTCTTCCTTTGGTAAATGGTAAGCTGCAAGCCCAATGCCCAACCTTTGATGGTCTGAAACCCAATCTCTGAAGGATCATCTTTGAATAGAAAGATGAATATCAAAGTGAGTTGTTTTGCAGTCTCTTCGACATTCTGATGGAAGGAAATATCTCTTCATTAGAGGGAAAGATGGATATCAATGGGACCTAGATGATGGTCCTTTCGACATTCTGAAGGTGATGTATCGAGGAGAGAAAGCAATATTAGTGGTACCTTAATTATTTTCCCTTTGACATTCTGGTGATTTTTTTTCAGGGGACTGGGCCATTTAATTCATGCTTGTAAAGGCTTCCTTTTAGGCCCCATGCCCTGACCTTCCTATGTTTTTACATGTTTTATAGGTGATGCCATTAATGCACAACCACTCCCCAACTACCAAATTTGATTTTTAGGGCATCAAGGACAACTTTAATGCATTCTCTAACCCTTGCAAGTGGATTTGTGGTGGCCATTCTCATTCATTGTTGCTTCCTTACTCTTTCTGACAATCCCTTACCCATTTCCATAATTTCATGGGGGAATTTTGGATGACTTTCTAGAAAAAAATTATGGGAGGATGGATGGCATGCAGGGTTTGTTCTCTCCAAGCTCTCTTAGCATGGTTTCCTGAGAAAATATTTCTTTGAGAAGATATTTTTTTTAACTTCTAACCCTAGATGTGTTAGGGTTTGAGTGTATTCATCTGAGTTATGCTTGATCTATAAAAGAAACATTTGTATATTTTATAGGGGTTCTTCCTCTGGCTCCTCTTAGGTTTTTCTTTTGCAGACATTATATTTTACACTTTTCCATTGTAAAGATTGGATTTTTCCTCTACATAATGAAATTGATAAAGCTTTCCTCTTCTCAGCTCTTTTATGTTTGTAAGTTTACTAACTTCATATTTGAGTGTTTGTTATATTTCATGCATGCATGTTTGAGTTAAATCATTTACAACTGTTGTGTTGAGAAACCCTCTTTCCTTCCAACATCCTGTCAAACCTTAACCTTCTTGTATTCCTCTAAGAATAAACCATATAGAGAGTCGTGAAAGTCCCCTTGCCCCTCTTCAATAATGTAATGAGTATTCTAAGCTAGGAAGAAAACAACCTTTTATCTTGGTGTACCACCTCCATTTCCCTGTCATGCATTCCTTCTCCCCTTTTCCCCTATGGTTGTTAGAGTAGGTTAGTGGTAGGTTTTCATGTGTTGGGTTGGAACAACACATTGCACTTTGATTAAAAAGGAAGTTGAACTTCTCCGAAGATTTGACCTCATACATGCAAACTTCCCACACCTTGAGGCCATTTCCACTAAGTCATTATAACACTGAACTCTTGTTCAGTAGGGTGCAATTTTATGTGATAATACATTCCAATCAAAAATTAAAAAAAATCACCTTTATGGATGTTGATATTGCTATTTCCCATGTTCCTGAGGATAAACTAAAACAATTATACAAAGACTTAGAGGTATTTCAAGACTACTTAATCATTGATCCTTAGCAGGACAAATAATCCCTATAGTGGAAATGCTAAGGAAACCAATGAATGATGCCCAAGGATTAGATGTTTTGTATAGCATAGCCCATATAGTGGATGGAAATATTCCTACAATGGTTGGTTGTGCTCAAGCTTTGGGATTCACTCAAAGCCAAGGAGGAATTCAAATCTCTCTCTACACAACTATATCCTCTATTCCTACATACACATTTACAACTATAGCTTCAACGATACAATTAAAAATGGCATAACCCCAAGCTTAGGTCTGTCAAGTGGGAACCCTTATAGTTTCTTGATGTCACATGTTAAACATCAATATTCATCACCTCTTATAAAATTGCAACATAGTAGTCCACTAAGAACTTACACAATCCCACCATATTCACCACATTCTCAAAACATGTCAAGCAATGACTCGGTTATCAATTAAATTTTATAAAATGTAACATCACTTCAACAAAAAATCTCAACATTAAACCAAGATCAAAATGGAAAACCATTTCAATATGCCAAAAGGAACCCTTTGTCACTTGAAATTTTGAAAAAACCCATGCAAACCATGTAAATTTTCATATTTGAATTTTAATTTGTAACTCCTACTGATAGATTTGAATTAGTAACTCAAAACAACTATCAACATTTCAAAAATAAAAACAAGAAATTTATCAAGATAAACACACATCAAACAACTAACCATATTGATCCATAAGTCGTAACCATAAGTTCAACTCCCTATCAATTTAGGCCAAGAGATAGATAGTTTACCCAATTTCCTAATTCCCTTCACTCGATCATGTTACAAATTTTGAGAAAGAACCTAATCCAATTACCTCTAATTAGACTTGTGGATACAAAAAAACCATTATCTCCAAACTTCAACCCAAAATCTTTTTGTCAATATCATTATACACATGGACATGATATAGAATGATGCATGTGTCTTACACATCAAATTCAAGACCTCATTGATTCTAATCACATCCAGTTGGATGATGTTAATGATAAAGGAAAAAAATCCATTGCCCTACCATATCAAAACTTACAAATTTTCATGAATCTAATGCCAAATCATACATCCAACTTTGTACAAGCTTGTGATAATAAGAATGGTGATATGAATGATGATTATAATGGCATAGACAACATGGTTTCTTTAATAGATGTTCAACCTCATTAGGTCCAAACTACTTTATTACCTGACATATAGCTTTTATACATATTTATGCATCTATACATGCAGCCAATGGTCCTCTCTACATCATTGGATGCATTAATGAAAAACATACACATGGAATAATCATTGATCCCCTGTGCATAGAGAATGTGATCACTAAGGAATTCTTGTATGTGCATAAGCTTTATCAAGACTCTTATGAACAATTGAAAGCATGGTTAAAGACTCATGATGGTTTTGCTTGCCCAACAATAGGTTCAATCATTATTCCTCTTAAAGTTGGACCAAAATAATTAGATGTATCATTCTCTATCATCCTGACATCAGAATAATTTCCTATGAAGCTAGGCTATCCATGGCTACGCTCCATCAATGTCGTCTCGTCGGATATCCACAAGTGCATAAAGTTCCATTTTGAAAATAAAATATGCATAGTGCATCATAGTGAGTTTAATCCTTTGTCTTCCTAAGGAAAATTTTCCTTACATTTTTTTAGCCTCAACCCATGTAACTAATTAAACGTCATGAATACTTCTTTTTTAGATTATATCTAAAATTTAAGGAAAAGATTATAACAAAATTATCTCTTAGCAATATTCTTGAGAATGATAAGGCTATGGTTGTTCCTCCAAACCACAAGTTGTGGATGAACCCATTCCCAAAGAAAATTCTCTTCCAAATTCACAAGGTATTTATGCTAGAGTTCCTCCACCTATATCATACAAGAGACAAAGAGACAATAAAAATATAGCCTTTGTACCATCAAAAGAGAAAAAAGTGTATAGAACTAAGGATAAAGTGGCTTCCCAATCCCCGATGGTCCCTTCAATTCCTCCCCTGAGGTAACAAAAGAGACCAATAATTGAGAAAACCGCTCTTACCCATTCATAACTTGAAAACCAAACAAGAAGAAACATAAATGGTAAAGAGTGTAGGTGTAGACGTCATGGTGTTGCTCATTAGTTGGAAGAAAAGAACAAAAAATTACCTAATGATCAAACACTTATGCAAAAAAATCATGATGAATTAAAAATTTCACCCAAACATGACACCGAACCATACATGACTCAACCAAAAGAAAGAATGAAACAAGAACATGCAAATGACATTTTCATTAAACCTCCCATTGTGATAATATTGGATGATGAAAATGAAGATGTTAAGATTGATGAACATGTCCATAAGGAAATATCTTTATTTTTTTCAAAATATATGGATTTATATGGGGAAACCATGATGATCCTCCTAATGAGAGTGATTTACCATGTTCTAAACCTAGTGATGATCCTAGTATGACACTTCATGTAGTCCCTTTGGTTAGTTTTTTTCCTTCCATATATGATGAGCAAGATTGGGATGTAGATGATTTTCTCTAGATCTTCTCACATGTGTGGTACTCTTTTGTGTTTTCTTCATCTGTTCTTTGTGTTTGATGTGATACCTCTTATTGTGGTGCTTGGAATGTCTTTATATTTGTGAGTTTTCTTTGGAGGATCCTTGTTGCTCTGTTGGTGTAAAGATACAAAGGAAATGAATCTATCATGACATTCTTCTCTATGTTATGAACATTGTCTTTTATTTTTATCTTGTGTTTTCCTTTTGGGGATGCAAATCGTTAATACATTTAGGTCTCTTCCATGTTGACCCAAAAAAACATTTCTCTCTATGTCATTCTTCCATTGTGTTTGTAGTTCCACACATATTTGGGGAATGATGTCAGTTTTGAGCTCATTTACACTATGATAGAAAAGATTTATACTAACCCTAGATCCATGGATCCCTTATGTGTTCATATTTTGTATTTTTTTTTGTATTGCATTAGGGGCAACCAATTATCATGAGGTAGCTTCATTTGGAAACATATCATTAGCACAGGGCTTTTCAAATAAGCTCTCATGACTTTAATCACATGAAATTTATCATTTTTCTACCTTAAAGAAATTTCTCATAGTATGGTGTTTAGCAATTAATATATGGTGAGGGCATACATTGGCATTTTTGCTTCACTTTTTTTCCGTGCATTGGACTTAGTGATGCATTGACATTGGAATTTCTTCCTCACTTTATTCACATATGTTGGACTTAGTGATGCATTGACATTGGAATTTTTTCTTCACTTTGCTCACATGTGCTGAACTTAGTGATGCATTGGCATAGCATTTCATAACACCTTATCATAATTATCAAGTGTAAGGAAATATTTGTGTGGAAATTCCTTCCAAATGAAAAATTCTTAGGAAATAAATGCAAAAAATTTCATTTAATTCGAGTTGCAATTATTAAAATGCACATTAATCAAAACATTAGAATACACAATTTTGACACATAGAATTGAACACTAGATTTTACGTGGGAAAAAACTTATGGGAGAAAAATGCACATATAAAATAAAGCCACTTTGTATTATAGTAAATCAATTATATACAAAGTTATAGACTCCACCCAAGGTGTTAATTCACAGTAGCAAATAGTTATGTTCTTTCACATTGTAACAATGCTCACACAACATATAATGTAGAACAACAATCAACTGAAACTCATCAATCGAACCCCAAACCATTTTAGAGTATTACATAATATTCATCATCTAGCCATGGTTGCTTCAGTTCCAAAAAACCATCTATTTCAACTATACACCAACCGTCACAAAATGCATCGGATTCAATGTCCATTCAGTTGCCAAGTCAACCGTCAACCAACTACCAATAGTCAACAAAAAAACCATCGCTAAACAACCTAGCACTAGTTGGGTCTCACCATGACATGCATCCAAAGTCTACACACCTCATGGGAGTCACTCAAGAATCATCATAAAAGGTGTGGGGTTAGCGAGCACCATTAGATTAATGACAAATGTACACCACTCAATCAATCCTACTCACTTCACAGGACTTTTTCAGAATCCATCACAAAGGGGCACAAAATTAGTGAGCATTGTTGGATTATCATAATCATGACCATGAATCGTTATATATAACATGACATCGCCATGGTCCCCACTACCACCATGACATCCAAGTTACCACCGCACCACTTAACAACTTGGTACTGGTTGGGTCCACCATGACTCGTGTCCAAAGCCCGCACACTCCATAGGAGTCACTCGGGACCCACCAAAAGAGGTGCGGGGCTAGTAGGAACCATTGGATTAGATTCATTCCAAGCGGTGATAAACATCATATTATATCACACTGTCGTGGTGCCCATTGCCTCCGTCATTCACCATGAGTTATCAAGCCAACATACGTTCACTGCTTAGTCAATCCCGTAGGAAGTCACTATGTCACTAGAAAAAATAACTTCATAACCTTATCAAAGGTTAGAAATTTCTCAAAACCCATGGCATGTCGATAACAAAGAAAGCCTCAATATCACTAAGTCGGGAGGTTGTGAAAATTTAGAACTCCGCGACATAGGTTCCAAAGTTATGATTTTCAGTGATCCCACGACATACAGGCCAATAAAAGAAAAAACATTTGAAGTTCAAAAGTTCCAAGCCAACAAGTTGAGGCACATTTTCCAACATATTCCCACTTGACGAAGACTTACTAGCTTTTTCCAAACTCAAAGTTATTTAAAGGCATAGGCCCCAAGGCCCATTGAACTAACACACCACTTATACTTGTTTGTACTCATAGGCTTTTTCAATGCATCAACAACATTCTCCAGAGTATCAAAATTTTCAAGATTAACCTTTCCATCCTCCACCATATCACGAAAAAATGATATTAAACATCAATGTTCTTCATCTTGGCATGGAAAGTGGGTTGTTTGCCAAACAAATAGCACTCTGACTATCAAAACAAATTGTAATCTTCCCTGCATTAAACCCAACATTAGAACACAAAATTCTAAGCCAAATGGCTTCTTCACAGGCATGTGTTGCTGCCATATACTCGACCTCAATAGTAGATAAAGAAACTATAGCCTACTGCTTACTCATCCAACTAATTGCACCACCGAATAACATGAAGATGTATCCATTGGTGGACCTTTTGCTGTCAATGTCTACTTCCTAATTAGAATCCACATATCCATGAATGTTTGGAGATCTCTATGATCTTTCCAAGTTTCCATGATAACATAATGCATACTCTGAAGCACCCTTCAAATACCTGAAAACTCTATTCATAGTATCCCAATGCGGTCTTCTTGGATTAGCCATAAACCGACTAAGTACTCCCACTACTTGGGAAATGTTTGGCCTAGTAGATACCATAGTGTACATTAAACTACCAACTACACTTGCATAAGGCATCCTGGTCATGTCCTTCATTTCAGTAGGAGACTTTAGATAATCTTCAACAGATAGCTTTGTTCCCTACAACACTGGAACAACTAATTGCTTGCAATCTGTCATACCAAATCTCTCAAGGATAGAATTGATATACTTTCTCTAGCTGAGCTAAAGCTTTCTACTTCCCCCATCCCTTTTGATTTCCATACCTATAATATACCTTGTTGGACCTAAATCCTTCATTTCAAATTGTGTTGACAACTGAGATTTTAGATAAAAAATCATACCCTTACTATTCCCAAAGAATAACATATCATCCACAGACAAGCCAATAATAAGTAAATGATCATTTTCAAACCATACAAAGATTTCTTCAACTTGCAAACCAAATTTTCTTTACCTTTTTCAACAAAGTGATCAGGTTGGGACATATAAAATTCTTCTTCTAGATCTCCATGGAGAAACGTTGGTCTTCACATCCATCTACTCAACCTCTAAGTCATATGATACTACAAGTGACAATAGAAATCTAATAGACGTTAACTTAGAAATAGGAGAAAAATTTTCTCCATAATCAATTCCCTCCACCTAGGAATAAGCTTTCATGACCAACCTAGCTTTATACTTCTCCACACTACCATCTAGACCAATTTTCTTCTTAAATACCCATTTAGAGCCAACAAGCTTTCAACCTTCAAGAAAAGGTACCAAATCCTAGGTTTCATTCTTTTTCAATGATGCATTTACTCATTCATGGATTCCAACCAAGAAACTGAATCAAACATATTAATAGCCTCCTTTATAGTCCTATGCTCATAAGTGCTAGTAATCAAAGCATAGGCACAATTCGAATCCAACATAGAAAATCCATACCTATCAGGTTGCTACTTTTCACATGTAGACCTTTTCATAGGCTGAGGCTGAGGTTGTGGTTCTTCTTCTTATTCATAACTCTCAGAGTTGCTAGAGCTCTCCTTAGTTTTAGGTACACTTTAAAGTTGTAGTTCCTCTTTATCTGGAGTTTGAGGAGTTTTAACTACATCATTCTTCTTTTCTTCATCTTCTATCTCTGACTGCAAATCAATTGTAGAAGGTTTCAACTCATGAAAGATCACACTTCTATTGTACACAACCTTCTCAGTAACAAGATTCCAAAGATTGTATCTTTTCACACCAATGTCATAGCCAATGAAGATACATTTTACTGCTTTGTTTTCCAACTCAAATATTTTCTCATTCGACACATAAACATATGCTTCACAACCAAAGACAAAAATATGTCTTAGGGAGGGATTCTTACCAGACCATGCTTCCATCAATGTTTTGTCAATAAGAGCTGAACAAAGTGAACGATTAACCATGTAACATTTTGTAGCCATAGCCTCAACCCAGAAATTCTTCTCTAGGCTAGAACTACTCAACATACTTCTCACTCTTTCCATCAATGTCCTATTTAGCCTTTCAACAACTCCATTTTGTTGTGGAGTATTAGGTGTAGTTTTATGCCTTTTGATCCCATGGTCTTTGCAATACCTTTCAAAATCTGCAAAACAAAATTCACTGCCATTATCTATCCTTAAGCATTTAATTTTACTTCCAACCTAATTTTCTACCAAGTTTTAAAACTCTTTAAACTGACTGAACACTTTTGATTTACTTTTAAGAAAATACGCAAATTCTCTTCTCGAATAATCATCAATAAAAGAAACATAGTATTTAGACTTTGATAACAAAGGAACATTTACTAGAACAAATAAATCAGAGTGAACATAATCCAGTATGACAGAAGATCTATGAGGACCAGAGTAAAAATAAACATAGTGTTGTTTTCCATAAACACAATGTTCACAAAAATTAAACTCAAGGTTATAATCATCAAGCCCTTCTACCAAGTTTTTTATTTTTCAAGGCTTTTAAGAATTTTTCTCTTATGTGAATGAGTTTGGGATGCCACAACATGGTCTTCTTTGCTAGGATTTTCACCTCCAAAGAGTTTGCACCTAGAGAAAATTCATTCTCCTTCTCTATATGAGCAACCTTGCTTGACTTTACAGAGACACTATTACATTAAACAACCTATGTGTTCAAATTCTACAGAGTGCCAATTCGAGCACCCCTAGCTACAAAAATCAAGCCTCTAGTTATCTTACAACCACCACTTGAGAATGAAACTTGCACGCCAACATCATTCAACTTACTAACAAAAATAAAATTCTAAGCTAGAACTGGTATGTGCATAACATCATCAATTCCTTTTATTCTACTGTCAAGAAATTGAATTATGACTCTTCCTTGGCCAACAATTTCCAGAGATGAATCACTTGCTAAATACACCTTTCCACTACCATAGTTTTCATACTTCATGAACCAATCTCTATGAGATGTCATGTGAAAAGATACACCTAAGTCAATCAGCCAAACATCATCTAATGCCTGAGTCACTAAGGTTACAATGAAAGCATCTGAGTCACTCTAATAAGAATCCTTATCTGAAGAGTTGTTCTTCTTCTTCTTTTTCTTCTCTTTACAATCCCTTCTAGATATGACCAATCTGCCCACAATTCTAGCATTTCACCTTGGACTAATTGCTAGGAGACATAGATTTACCCTTAGATTTGGATCTTTAGACTTCTTGTCTTTCATCTTTCCTCTCTTCTTTGATCTATCCCAAATAGCAAGGGCCTCCTTGGCCATCTCAAAAGATTTCCTTCGAATTTCTTCTAATAGTAGCGAAGCAACCAAATATTTTGTCTTGAAAGTGGTTGTTGTACTCCCAATAGCCATCACCAGATGATCCCATGTGTTAAGTAAGGAACACAATAGAAGAATGCAATGATCCTCCTCCTCTATCTTCACACCTATAGAGGCTAATTGTGCAACAATCATATTAAATGAGTTTAGATGGTCTGCTATGGATGCTCCTTCCATCTTCAAGGAGTATAACTTCTTCCTTAGAAATAATTTATTCACCAAAGACTTGCCTTGATAAATATCACCAAGTTTCTTCCATAAATAATTTGCAGTCTTCTCCTCATAGAAATTCAGGAGAACATAATCATCTAGACAAAGTCTTATCTGCAACACCAAGAAAGTGCACAAGACAAGATTAAAAGCAAACATGCAATACTAAAATCTAAAAATGCAAATCTAATGTTAAGCAACAAAGAACAAAGGAAAGTAAAATGTAAAAAAACTGAAACAATATCACCAATTTCAAACGTATTTCCATGATTCATCTCGATTGCCCTTCTTCATTTTGCTTGTGTACTATAATTGCCCTCAGATTTTCAAGAGTTCGTGCAAGTATAGCCTAAGATAATGATTAGTAAAATATTGAAGATTAAAGATTGAGTGCTCTCAAAAGTTATAAGATTTCGCGAGAGATTGGAATGAAGAATGACAAATCAATTTATAGAAAATTGATTATTCGAACAACAGGTCAAGATTGAAAGATCAACGGACGGTTGAGATCGACAGATTAGAAATGCATTCTGATAACTGTTAGTAGTGGCATGAGTGATACAAACTAGAAATAGGATTAAAGATTAAATAAATGATTTAATCTTCAGTTCGGCATTCGAAAACATAAGAAATATCTTTGCATGACAAAGATGAAGATTGATTATAATGACTCTCTGTTTGAATGCATGCACGAGGTTTAATTAATTAAATAAGAATATTTAATTAATCCGCATGTACACACAAATAAGTTAGATCTGGATGATTGAATGATCTGACAAAGAGATTACTCGAGAAAACCACTCAAACATCAAATGAAGAGTTAACTGAGCGATTAAAATAGATGTTGACTCGAGTAAAAGTGAATACTTAGATAACTCACACAATTATCTAAAGTATAGAAGAATGCGTTAAAATAGAATTAATGAATTAAATAATTCATTTAATTCAAGATTTGATATTTGGAGAATAATTAAATAAATAAGATTTATTTAATTAAGTGATGAAGGAATTTTAAATGAATAATTAAATAAATAAAAAGAATTTATTTAATTATAGTTGAAGTATGATAAAGGTAAATTAAATAAGAATTTATTTAATTTGATAAGACAGATAAGGTTAATTAGTAACATAATTAAATAAAAAGCGTTTATTTAATTAATCAAATAGAATAAAGAAAAGTGTGAATTAATTAAATAATTAAGATTATTTAATTAATAGAAGAAATGAAGACTATAGAGAATAATTAATAATTGACATTATTTAATCATGACCATGAAGAATACAAATTATGAAGAATATTGAAGTCATAGGCTTAGACCAAATTCTGATGTCTACATTATCATTCCTTGAGCTTTTCTATCTGCAAGGTCCTAATCCTTCTGTTTCACATGCCTGATGGTTTTATCCCCATAATAGCAATCCAAAGATCTTTATCCACCAATAGGTCTTCCATTTTGAGTTTCCACAACTCAAAATTGCTGCCATTAAACTTTCCAATTTCTATTTTTCCTAATATGCTTGCCATCTCAATCTATAATCAAGAAAATCAGATTTCTCTACAAGACTCTCACTGAATAGAATTAGCACAAAAAACTAGCCCTACCCATAAGGATAACACAACTGGCCAAGCTCTGATACCACTTGTAAGGAAATCTCAGTGTAGAAACACCTTCCAAATGCAAAATTCTCAGGAAAGAAATGTAGAAAATTTCATTTAATTTGAGTTATAGTCAGTAAGATGCACATTAATCAAAACACGAGAATAGACAATTTTCAAACAGAATTGAACATTAGATTTTACATGGGAAAAACCTTATGGGGGGAAAAACCCACACACCAAATAAAGCCACTTTATATTATAGTAAATCAATTACATACAAAGTTAGAAAATCCACCCAAGGTGTTAATTTACAACAACAAATAGTTATGTTCTTTCACATTGTTACAATGCTCATACAAATACAATGTAGAACAAAAATCAATCAAAACTCATGCCATGGTAGCTTCAGTTCCAAAAAACTAACTGTTTCAAGTGTACACCAACCATCACAAACTGCATCAACTTTGATGTCCATTCAATTTCTAAGTCAACCATCAACGAACCACCAACAATAAGCAAACAACCATCGCTAAACAACCTGGCACCGGTTGGGTTCCACTACAACATGTGTCCAAATTTTACACACCCCACGGGAGTCACTGAGGATCCACAACAAAAGGTGTGGGGTTAGCAGGCACCATTAGATTAATGAAAAATGTACACCACTCAGTTAGTCCTGCTCACTTCATAAGAGTCTATCAGAATGTATCTCAAAGGGGCATGAAATTAGTGAGCACCATTGGATTATTATAATCATGAATGTCAATCATTATATATAAAATCACATCGCCATGGTCCCCACTGCCACCATGACATCCAAGTCATCACCACACCAATTAACAACTTGGTACTGGTCGGGTCCACCACCACACATGTCTGAAGCTGACACACCTTGTGAGAGTCACTTGGGACCCACCACAAGAGGTGCAAGGCTAGTTGGAACCATTGGATTAGATTCATTCCAAACGTTGATCAACATCATATTATATCACACTGTCATTGTCCCCACTGCCTCTGTCATTCACCATGAGTTGTCAAGTCGATAGATGTCCACCACTTAGTCAATCCCGTATGAAGTTGCTATGTTGCTAGAAAACCTAGCTTCATAACCTCTATCAGAGGCTATGAATTTCTCAAAACCCATGAAATGTCGATAACAAAGAAAGCCTCAATATCGCTAATTCAGGAGGTTGTGAAAATTCAAAACTCCATGACATAGTTTCCAAAGTTATGATTTTCAGTGATCTCGTGACATTCAAGCCGATAAAAGGAAAAACATGTCAAGTTCAAAAGTTCCAAGCTAGCAAGTTGAGGCACATTTTCCAACATCAAGGAGTATAATTTTTGGTATGGTTGACATGGGTACACACCTAGTGAAAATTGGTCCTCACAAGTCCTTGTGTGTTTCTCATTTTTTTACTTTGTCTTGGGGGTACACCTAGTGAATATTGGACTTCAAAAACTTGTGGTGCCTTTAGTTTATGATTCACTAAGAAAATATCAAAAAAATTTATCTCGTGATTCATGAACGCCTTTGGGTTTGGATTCTAGCATAACAAAACTTTCTAGTTAATGAAAATCCATACCATTCCTTTGTAATTTGTGTTGACATTGTGTATGTTGTCTTGTTGCATTACATACATCTGTGTTCCTCTGTGATTATGTTGGTTTGTCGTGGGATCTTGAATCCTAAGGGCTTGTGCATCCCCTTAGATTCATTTTCATCATATATTTCCAACATTTGGACAATCAGACCCTCTTGACATATTTTCTACTTTAGTGTGAGTTTGAGCATAAGTTCATACTCTCACTAAAGTGGGGGCTAAATTTAGTGTCACAAATTGTCACCCTTGATATTTTAACACTATGTTTTTCTCCCCCTAAGTGCATGGACCTAAGTTTACACATAATTTCCTAAATTATGCATTACATGTATATTTTATCATTTTCCAACAAATTGCAAGTAGAAACATGAATTATTCATTTAATATTTTTCCCATAACACCTTAAGTCCCACAAAATAGGGTTGGGACATAGTCACCTAGGGTTACTAAGTCCCCCTATTTTTCCTCCAAAATTGAATATGTTGAAGGTGGTATTTTATTATTTAAATTTCCAAAGTCCAAAGTCGACTTTTAGGATTTATTTTTTGAAAATTTGAAATAATTGCATGTAAATACCTAGTTATTGCATCATTTGAAATCTATCTAGCATCAAGAGAAAAAATTATTTTCAAGAGCATTATCAAGCAAGTCAAGAGTAGCCATTTAAATATTTATTGTAGAAATTATTCAAGATCCAAGCATCATCTCAAAGTGTATGTGATTTTGTTCATGTTATCATATTGTTTGTGATATCTAACCCTTGTAGGTCTTCAAGAAAATCATTTCAACAACAATCAAGCCTTGAGGAGAACATGTATGACTTCAGTCCTTCAAGGAAGCCATTTTTGGGTGGTGAGTTGCAGTCCATTATTGATTCATCATTCCTTCATCATTTAGCTTTATCATTATCATCGACATTGTCATTGTGTAAGTGGAAACACTAACATGTGGTTTGACTAAGGCAAGCCCCTAAATGGCATAACATTTATCCTCTCTTTGAATGTGCAAGTTTTAGATCTAAAGAAGATTTGGAGAAGTTTGAAGATTAATTTTTCATTGTTGCATTCAAACCATGCACCTTGATAAAAAATTAAAACTTAGCTAAATCAATATCCAAAAGTGATTTGACAGTGCAAAAAGAGGGAAAAAAAGGCTTGTATTTGGCATCAGAGGATAATGAAATCAAATCCAAAATCCTTCTATAGGGATATAGTCACCCAGGGTGACCAAGTCCTCAAAAATCAACTTTAAATTCATATCACAGGCACATATTGTCCTTCTTAGTCCATTTCTATAGTATAAAATTCTTTGTGACATTCTAGATCTATTGTTTCAACATCAGAGTAGTCAATTGCATCATTATCCTAGTCATTTTATTGGCATTTCATTTCCAATTTCATTATAGATTTTCTCAAGGGAAATTTGACTCACCTTTTAGGTTGTAACTTAGTCTTTTACCTTGTCCAAATTCATCAAACCCCCACTACCTCAAATATTTAGTGAAATACTATAGAAAAAACACCACACCATTGAAATCCTAGGGTGAAGCTCTAGGGTTTCACTTTTTCTTCATTTCACTAATATTCATATACCATAGAGAGCCTATGTTTCCTCTTTAAGACATTCAACTACCCTCTTATTGTGTATCAAATAAATAATATTTTGAAAAGTCACTCATAATACATACCTCTGAGTGGTAGATGTAGAGCTACCTTTGGTAAAGGATTCAATCTTCAAGTTAAGGGGTGCATAGGTGGCACATGAACTTATACTCCCAAGCTACCTACACCCATGGAATATGGTATTGGTTCTTATATTGTGAGAATATAAAAGGTGTCAATCCCACTTGACTAATATAGGATTACACAAGTTCTCGGTGTGTCTTCTTATGCAAAACTAGTACATACCTATCCAGTTGAATCCCTCTCAATCCATTTTTTTTGTCTTGTTCAATTTCAAATCCACCTATTATTCAAGAAAAAAACCTTCATTCTAAACTAACCATCCAAATATTTTCCTCAAAATCCTTTATTCATCCCTCCAATCCAATCCTTCATCCATCCAAATTGCCAAAATCTCTCCAATCCAACCTTCCATCCCAAAATGAAACATATAACCCATCCAAAATATAACTTTCCTTCCATCCTTTTTTTTAGATCCACTGTCATGTGGATCATTGAATACATGAATCAATGTTTTTTTAGATCAACACTTTTTTATTTTAACAACCTCTTCCTCATCTATTCACCCACATACTAATCCAACATATCCCCTTTTAAATCCAACTCCACTTTCATCCTTCATATTAAAATCCTTAAGTCATTATTCTAACTCTAATTTATTTCTAATCCATTATCCTAATATCCATCCCCTTCCAAAATTGAAATCCAACTTTCATAATTAGCCTTTCATCCATCATCCCCTTCTTTTAATCTCAATCCTCATCCAAAAATCATTCCCAAAACATTTTTTTTCCAAAACACTATCCCACAATCAAATTCAAAATCTTCATCTTCTATCACTACTGAATTTGACACCATTTTTCGATGGACATTCGTCGGCAGTTCGACACATCTTTGTCGAAAGAGCAACGCAATGGTGAAAATATTTTCGTCACTTTTTTTTTGTCGAAATGCCGACAACGAATCAAATGTCGAAATAACGGCAAAGAATCATCGGTCGATGGCATCGTGAAATGTTTTGGGATTACGTTGGAATATCGACGAAAAATTTGTGTATCCACCGGCGAATTACACCAAAAGTTCATCGCCAGTTCGACATAATGGGAAAGTAGTAGCATCGAAACAACATCAGAGGTTCGTCGCGATTGCGATGAAATGGGCAAGGATTAGCATTGAAACAACACCAAAAGTTCATCGAATGTGCGACGAAATAGGCAAGTAGTAGTGTTGAAACAACACCAAGAGTTCATCGACTTTGCAACAAAATTAGCAAGGAGTAGCATCAGAAGAACACCAAAAAGTGCGTCGAACGTGTGATGAAATGGGCAAGGAGTGGCTTGGTGTCTACACTGAAAGTTCGTTGCAATTGTGATGAAAGTTACGGGCAGCTATGACGGAATATTCATCGTAGATATAGAAACTTCGTCGAGCCTTTCTTTAGATTTGTCGGTTGGTTTCGTTGAAATTGCTACGAATCATCAATTTTTTTATTTATTTTTAAATATTCATGGAAATGTACCATTGTGGAGACTGACGACTGGTCATACATACAGACTGCATATTGGTTTGATGCTTCAAATGATGCATTTCTTATATTGAAAAGTGCATTACCTTATTGAGCTTCTCTTTGTTTCGAGAATAGTTTAATATTCTCTACTTAACAGGGTCAACCATGTGACAGTGGAAGCTCATTTGGCCCCTCCCCCACCCCCTCACATCACTCTTAATTCCCCAAACCCAATCATATAACGTTAATCATTGATTCATCCATTAATAACATATAACATTCATTCATTCATCCATTAATAACATATAACATTCATTCATCCATTAATAACATATAACATTCATTCATTAACATATAACATTCATTAGTAACATATTCCACATTCATTTCATTAACATATAATATTCATTCTTTCATCAAAAATATGGTTGTCATGATATGATTACAATCACTTTTTTTTTTGTTTCTTTTTGAAAGCTACATAAAGCTGAAGTGGAGTATCATTTTCTAAATCAATATCTTTCCCCCCTTTAGTTGTTTTGCCCTTTGCTTGTGATCTTAATGTATGCGTAGTCGTTTGCTCATGACATGGACGCCGCTTCAAGGGGGGATTTTCTGCAATAAGAAAGAAATGTTAAACTGATATGTTTTATTATTATTGTTACAAGTATTTCATTAATTAAAAGAACATTAGAGTGGTT
>VDFB02101886.1:0-12006 GCA_007258455.2 Sequoia sempervirens | reverse complement strand
ATTTGTGTTTGATGCAAAGATTGAATACCAAATGATTTTGAAAGCTTAAGTAGACTTCAACAACTACTATGCAAGTTTCTAAAGAATTATAATGCTCCTATGCAATTTTAAAAGCATTCAAATGAAGAACTAAGTGTATAAGTGCACCTACAGCCAAGAGGTAATTTGTCAAACACTTGGCATGTAAAATTCTAAAGCTCATTACAATGCATAAATAAACTAATAATCTGAACAACCTCTTATTACTCCTTCAATGCAATTGTCTTTCCATTACAATGATGATTTCCAAACAGCCAAGACTCTTGGCAAAATACATAGATATAAGATATGACAATGGCTGATCACAGATGCAACCTACAGCTGAAACTAATGACTCCTATAATGCCAAATTCTGATCTGCAATAAACACTTATAGCTGATTACAAACTATTATCTTATGCAATGCTATCAAGTCCAAAAGACAAAAGAACCTGATTAGAATGTTGACGCCTTGGCTGATAGGTGATGAAGTCAACAAATTTGATGCCAAACTGTCCTCTCACAAGCCAGATCAATTTATTCTTTGGGCCGCCCCTGTTCTGGTCTGATTTGCACAAATAAAAGAATATTCAACCTTTTGACGCCTCAAACCTCCCTTGAAGGGATCACCTAGACCTCTCCTTGCAAGTGCTCCACTTTCTTGACAAGAATCGAGCCTCAATGGGCCTCCACCAGCAAAAATCGTGGGTTACTAGATGACTGTAATTTCTTGGTAAAATTTATAACAGACCCGCAACCTGCCCTCCAAATGATACGATAACATGAAGAAATTGCTACCAATGATATAATAATCCTCAATGCAAAACACCTCCAACTCCACAAATATGCACACTAATTTTTCCCCAATGAATGCTCAGAATCTGCAATAATGAATGCCCAACACTGTAGTGCGTCACTGTTCACGCCACTGTAGCGTGACACTGTTCATGTGGTGCTATAGCGGATCACTGTAGCATTACTGTAGCGCGGCACTATTCACATGTATTGTAGCAGCCAACACTAATTTTGATATGGGATTGATTATCTTTTAAAACCCTTCTTTGAAAAAGTACAATAATACATCAGCTATTGTATTGGGATGTTTTTCACAATGAAGCACAAATAGAAAGTCTAAAGTAACTTTCTCCCAGTTGCAATAATTCAAGTGATATTTCACACCCTCAAAATTTCTATCAATAGGAAGTTTTCGTTTCCTATGACAATGAAGTAATCTGCAGAAACCCTAGGCTCCACAAGATGAAACAACAACAACAACATCAAATCTGTCTGCTGAGAATGAAGCCCAAGATGCCTATTTATTCTTTTTCCCCAATTTCTCCAGAAGCTTCTAGAATATTATTTTATTTTATTTAAGTGACTTTATATAATATATTTTAAAATGAAGTCACTTTATTAAATTAATTAAATATAAGGTGACCTTATAATTTTTATTTATTTGATAACCTTATAATTAATTAACTTAATACCACTTTTTAATTTAATTAAAATAACTAATTAGTCATCCTCATAACATAATCATTATTTTGGACAACTTAATTAATTAAATTAATTAAATCAAACTACCTCCAAACGACATTACATTTTCAGATCGAAAGCATTCTTCCGATAAACTTGGTGACACTTCGCCTATTTGATAGCCATCGTTATCAGTGGGTGATGATCTTTATATGAGCAGATTGTATATCGTATGAGTTTTTATGTTAGGCATCGTATGCGACAGGGTGATTAATACAAACTGAGGTGTCAATGATTATTATTGGGTTTAATAAATCTGATGGTTCCCAAATATGGTCGTAACTTTGATAAAGTGGAAATTGCACATTTGAGGACAAAGGTGACATGGCACTAAAGACAAATTTTGGTCAGATGTTTTGTTGTGTAGTGGATGACGGGGAAATAAGACACACCTATATTCCTTTCGGGATGCACAGTCATCATTAGAAGATTGAGGGTCAATAGGCATGTTCAGGATGTGAAGATAATTCCTACAGGTCGCGGCTATTGGAGTTGGTTTGTTCACTCATTTGGAATCCTTATTGTCATGAATAGCATTGGTAATAATATTGAACCCATTGACATACATGACATTCCTGGAAAATACATAAGTTTTGGGCAAATATAATTGGTGTAAGGTATACTCTATCTGCAATTAACATATCTGCAAATGTGACTGGGTGTGTGAGATTATAATGTGTTGACGGTGGAAGGTATAAGAAGATTGAACATTTATGTGAGAAAAGTTTTCACTGAATAGAGTCGCAATACTTTATGCTGGGCAACGCATAGACACATAGCAGGCTGATACAAAAGTGAGTATTAAAGGAGCTATAGCCGAGAACAAAAGAAAGTTTGTGTATTGCATAATAGGTGAGATTTATTATAATATGTTTCCCTATCCTTGTTATACACAGGTTTACATGTCTATTAAACTCAATTAAAATAACAGATAATGTATTGAAATTCCTTATAGTTGTTTTGGTTTGGGTATACATTAAAATCTGTGGCAATTTGCTATTTATCTTATCACTTTCTTGAAGCAAACAAAGCTATATTAAACCAATCTCCGAACCAAAACTCTACACCTTTACTTCAGGACAACCATTTGATATAATGCTAAGGGGTTAAAAGTGGAATTGTGTAATGAGCCGACTCAATTTTTTTCAAAATTTGAGATGATCACAACAGCACCAAAGTACCCATTAGGGTTAGCTCAAATCAAACCAGCAACTGAAGGAAAGAGCCTCAACGCCAAGAATGTGCTTTCCGACCCAAGCTGGGTAAGAAGCTACCATATGGCGGAGTATCACTAGTAAAGAATGCAGTACTGGAAAGTAAACTCAATGCCAAGCATGTGCACTCCTAACCCGAGGTGGGAAAGGCGCTACCATATGGCAGAGATTCTATTAACAATGATGCTATGCAAGTAAAATAATCTCAACGCCAAGCATGTGCATTCCTAACCCAAAGTGGGAAAGGCGCTATCATATGGCGGATAAACAGAAAGCAAATACAATGTAGACTGAGCAAGGGCCAGTCGCATCCACAACCATGGGAATGAAAGTGATTAAACTGAAAGTAAACTAGGCGGCAAAGCCATCCTCTTCCACTAAATTGGGGATACAAAATGTAAAGTGTAGAAAGTAAAAAAGCTAATCAGTACTACTGATTCAGCATTACAATATGATGAACAATTTGCAAATACAATGAGATATAGATAACCATTGATCTCCAAAATGTTAGGAAATGAACTCCAAACAAGCACAAGCTATCCAACATATGAAATATAGCAAAAGGGACTAAAATATCAGGTCTGATATAAAATTGCAGCAATCAGAAAATTCATACCAGCAAGCCCTAAAATCACCAAAACGCTCATAACTTCGTCAAAACACCTCCGAACGATGTGGAACTGAATGCAAATGAGAGCTAGGAGTTGAGCAACCAAGACCAAGCCAAGAAACTCCTCCAAATAGTAGTGATTTATTTATGCACGCTTTCCAATGCAACCTCAAAGAAGGTACAACCTCCAGAAATGTTCTACTAGCAAGATAAAATCTGAGACACCTCCAAAAAATCTGAAAACTTGCAAGGAGGGGCGCCCAAGGTAGACTAAAGCATAGGGCCAATACCCAGAACCACCAAAAAATCGTGCATGGACTTATGAGCAGATTTCTATTTCAGCAAAACCCTAACCAGCAAATGCAAAACTGACAAATCTCTAAAATCACCAACTTTGATGCTCTGTCTGCTAGTTGGATGAGAAGCAGTCTCTGAAAACTTAGCTAGGTGCTATCTTTCAAGCACGAAACCAAGAGAAGGAACTAGGAGGCATGCATTCCTCGAAGTAAGCTCTGAAAGCATTTCAGCAGCATAACAATATGATAAACAACAATAGATATCCATGAAGAGCCCAACACTCTTATTTATAACTTTTTTCTCTCCCAAATTCAAATCTTCTTTTCCCTCCAATTAGGGCACCTATCTCAAATTCACATTCATCTTCAATAATTTGCAATTTGAATTTCATTTAGCCTCTTCTCCAATAATGAAATATACTTTATCAAAAATGCTAATAAAGTATAATGTGGCATCCCAAAAGTATTAAAGTGCAATACTTTATAAAATAACATATCTCCTCAAATAGGCGTCCAAATATGATTAAGTGAAATATTTTATAATTTGCAAATATTCCTTCAAACTAGGCATCCATTTTGCCTAAGTTAATATTTCACTTAAAACATTATCACTTGCCAAATAAAGCCTCCAAAATGTTTAACTAATAAACATTATAAAAATCACTTATCTCTCCAAATCGTCCTCCATGCCTTAGCCAAATATTTTCACTTAAAACATTATTTTTCATCAAATATCAAACTTGCCAAAGTAATCACCTTAAATGCTGGAGACTACTCCTAAGCTGACCTGCCGAAATAGCCATTGCATGAATGCTGAATCTTTGCTAAAAATATGACCGAAATAGTACTTACTAAAAATAGCATACTGCTCAAAATAGTAAGTTGTTCCAAACTCATTTTCTCCACATTTTGAGTAGACGTCGCAACTTACTAAAAATAGTAAGTCCGGAAAAGTCCTCTGATTCAGTTGCATGTCACACCATGGCGAAGCTCTCTGAAAACCCAGAAGGAATCCAGAATCCAAACTGGAAAACTCCAACATGCAAGCCTCCAAAAAGCAGCCGAGAACGCAAGTCAATATCTTGTCATGCATGTTACCTCATTGGCGAAGCTTCCAAAACCTTAAAGTCCACTAGACATGCGTCAGAAACTCCAACATGCAAGACCTCAAAACACCTCTGAAGTGGAAACCCTAATTTCAGCCTCCAATTAGCCTACGGTCTCCGGAATAGGCCAATGGTCAACAAAACTGATCACTACCCAGAAGGGACATTACTAAATTGAGTGGGAATTCAGTAAGGGATCCTTACAGGGCTTCTCCTCCTACATCTTCGAGTCAACATTTAGAGGTTGAAGGCTCTTCACTTCCAGCACTTGCATATTCTACAGTTGTTCATGCTCAGATTTGTTGTGTTGACCCTACATTATGGGATTCTTCATCTCTTATGATCATTGGGATGGTTGCTTTCAAGACATACATTATTTGTTTGTTGAATCCCACATACAAGATGTTGATGATAGTATTGTGGATATTTATCTCCTCTTTGATGACATCTCATAGGAAGTTGTGTCAGATTTTTTAAATGCTTTGAGGGTACATTTAGATGCTCTTGTTCCTTCTCCACATCTATATGCTTCCACAATGTCAGATTTTTTAGATACTCATGAGTTGACAGTTTCAACTTAGTCACCATTCATGTTGACATCTTCTGTGGTGGTACCTGATTCTTTATATCAGTGTTTGTCACAGTTTGGCATCCTTTTGGAGCAGCATTTGGAGGATTATTGATCTTTGGTACATGCTCTACATTAGTTTCACATTGTTCTCCATTGTCACCTTCTTTAGTTAAGACTAGGACTCTTGACATTGTGACATCAAAGCAAATTCCAGAGACTTGCATTCTTCTTCCCTCACATTCTTTTCAAAAGTGGGAAGATATCTTGCATGCATCATTGACTTTATTTCTTCCCAAGGCGAGGAATGTTGTTTGGCAATCCTAGACCATCTTCAGTGTTCCATGCCAAGCATCCACCATTAGTGCAAGAGATTGTACATTTAGGGGTGGTCACTTGACCTTCTCCTTTCTCCCTTATGGGGGGACATTTTTCTCACGAGTTTTTGTCCTGATCTTCTCTAGAGAGCATTTTTCTTGTTTTTTCTCTCTTTTGGGAAGGAGTTTTGTCTCATTGGGTTTTCTCCTTTTCTTCAATTGTGAGATTTTTTTGTACATGGGTATCTCATTAGACCTTCTATCCTAGACCCATCTTTGCATGTTTTATTTTCCCCCTAAGTTGCTCTTAAGGGAGGATGTTGGTGTGAATAGGCTTATTACCTAACTAGTTCCACTATTGGGTCCTTTTCACACCTTATTACTTAAGTTTACTTAGGGTACTTTTAGGATATTTTCACTTTATGTCTCATATCATAAGATTAAGACACTTGTCATAATCTTATATTGCCTTATGTCTCACCTTGGTCTATATAACTAAGGGTCTCATATATATTATTATATATAATAATATTTGCATTCTTTGATAAGAATACAGTTTATTCTTGTCATATTGATCTTTTGAGTAGTTTATGCTTTCCATTAGACCTCTAGATCTTGGGTGGCTATGTCCATAGCCGAATCTTACAAAAAAAAAAATCAAATTATATTGATGCAATAATTCGACTCCAAGAGAATTCAACATGACCGAGTCGACAAAATTTATAGTTCAAAGGTTCACACTTCTAGAGATGGGCTCTCTACAAATGAATAATCTTGTTAGGATGTGAAATAATTGGTAGGTTGGGAATTTATAGTCATAAATAATGTGCATTTAAAATATGAATATTATTAGACTGTTATAAGTTGTCAAATGTTGGTTTTACCTCAATTACAACATGTAGGAACAACAAGATATGTCATACCTTCCCAAGCACATAGAGAATGTCTCTGAATTTATTTAGCATTATCCTAATTTAAGAATGTATTCTTAGTGGCATGTTATTTGCTAGTTGTAACTTTCCATATAATATCTTCTTCAATGGTCAAATACAAACAACATGATGTTGAACCACAAGCAATGGTGCTTTATAGTTGTCTCCACCCTTCACCATATAACAACACGTATGAGGTCCTTTAATACATCAAAGTCCTTATTTTTGGGCGGATCATTCTTGACAATTGAGGTATATAAATGCAAAACAATGTCATTCATCAATGAGTTAGTTCTTAATATGTGATTTGAATCTCTTTCAAAGTGTGACCTTGCCACAAATTGCCCAAGCACCTACACAAAATAATAAGGTACAAAAATGCATGATAGTACATACATCCAAATAAATGTGCAATCAATCTATCATTTTTTTTAATTATTTAATAAGAGATAAAAAGGAAATGTTTGGAAGTACTCTTCTCACTTGATGACTATGGAGTGCTATGCCTGAAATGATATCTAATGATTAATATAAATCTAATAATTCTACTTTTGTTAATGAAATATATAAATATGTGAAATAACAACAAACAATTTTTTGTGTCTTTTAGATTACATTATCTAGTTTTGCATGGTGCATAGCACACCCCTTCTAAATCCTTTATCTAAATCTCATATGATTATGGATGTTCCCAAATAAATGCTTCAGACCACCATATAGCATTTTCTTTAGGCAGATCTTTTTTTTGTATTTTGGAGTCATAGTACAACCTTTTACTTATTGGTTGTGTTCCCCTATGTCACAGGGTTCACCGTATTGAATGGATTTTTTTTTAAAAATATGGTGAACTTAAAGAAAAATGGAAAAAATGTTTTAGTTTGCCTAAAAATTTGTACAATAAAATATTTAGGGTTTTTAAGAGAAAATGTATTTAAAAACATGTTTTTTTTTGATGAATACGTGCACCAAATTCTATTGATTATAAAATACACATGTTCACAAAAAAGAGTAGGAGGACACAAGGTCACTCACTAAAGTCACATGGGCAATGCTCGGAAAGCAAATAAACAACATTAACAATAACGGCCGCTAAACGGCAAGAGCAACATGTTTTCAATTTGGTTTTCAAATTTTTTCTTAGGCTTCATTTTATTTCTCTTTGTTTTTGTTTTAATTTGCTACTCCTTGTCATAGATCTGGTGGTTGGTCATTTCATTGGCATTGACAATCTATTGCTCGTTGTTGTAGATGACCACTCTAGAAATTTTTAGTGATAGATCTCCATTTTGAGAGTTAAGTGGCTAAGCTTGTGTTGGAGACATGCATTATTGAATGTGAGAGATTGTTTGTTGACTATTTAATGTCGTTGCGGAGTTGCGTGATGCTACATCTTGTTATTGCAAAGTCACATGATGCTGCTTTGTGTTGTGTGGAAGTTGTGTTTGCAGGAGGCAAAACCCTACCACACTTACCCTTTACTTTTATTTTTTCTTTGTTCTATAAATTAATACATTAAGATGTAAATGTGAAGATTTTTTTATTCTATTAAAATTTAATATTGTAAAGTGTTTCATTTAGATTTTTTTTTTGTTTTTATTTATTTATATTGATGAATGGAAGAATTTTTTAGCCTAGACTAGGCCAAATAAGGCCACACACAAGGGATCTCATCCTTGGCATGAACACACTACATTAATGCAAACAATCCAAACCCGCAAGCTTAGCGGCCTAACAAGGGCACAAAACCAACAAGCTCGACAACCTAATGAGGATTTGGAACATGAAGTAAACAACTTTAATGCCAACAATTTTTTAACATTTTGAATGGTTCAAATTTGGGAGCACAATGGTCCAGCAAAGGCATAAAGCTCGTGAGCACAATAGGCTAACGAGGGTTTGAACCTTGTTGGCAACAACAACAATGCCATGCTTTAACCAATTCTTTGTTCCATGATTGGCCTTTAATTTAGGTTATTAATTATTAATATAGTTAATATATTTACAATATTTGAATTAAATTTTTTAAATTTATTTATATTTAAATAATTTTAAATTTATTATAATGCATTATTTTGTATATTAAAAAAATTACAAATTTATATTAGTTGAATGTAACGGTGAATATTATGTGATATTCAATCATATATTACGTCACAATTTTCAAAATTTGTAATTGAATTATTTTTGTCAAAAATCAGAATTATTGAAATGAATATCAAATTTCTAGAAATAAAATGTATTGTAGCAATATAAATCTTTATACGCAACAACCCACACAATTTATTATTGTTTCCTTATTCAATGAATTACCCAAGAAAAATTTTAATGTCTCGTAGGCTTCGGTGGATGATGGTCCCCACGCTAGTGCTCGTGCCGCGAGGTCTCCTCTCTTGTCATCTGGTGGTGTCCTATCGCTTAGCCCTTGACGCTGGTTAGGCATAGCTTGGTATTAGAGTCGAGGTTTCAAGGTTGAGACTCTCTGGGGCGAGTTGTAATGTCCCGTAGGCTTCGGTGGGTGGTGGTCCCCACCCTAGCGCTCGTGCCCCAAGGTCTCCTCTCTTGGCGTCCGGCGGTGGTTCAGTGGTGCCCTATCGCTTAGCCCTTAACGTTAGTTAGGTGCCATTCACCACAAGTCCAGGCTTTTGGCACAATGGTTGCTTAGCTACTATAATAAACCACCCTAATTTTTTCAAATTTTACAACTTGTTAGCGTTAGAAATATAACTAAAGATAATCAATTGAAACCAACTACCTTCCACTTTTTGATCACCCAAATCTCAATGTGGGCAAGGTGAGAGCATACGGTGGCGAGGTTTACATTGCAATGTTGGAAATAAACCACTTGTTCAGTGGGGTGAGTAATACTAAAAAGAACCACTTTTGCAATGGGTACAACTGAAAGTAAAGAACTCTTCCACTTTTCAGTGGTGAGTGCAACAAGGACCACTTTGTAGTGGGGTAAGTACTTGCAGCCACTTCTTCAGTGGAGATGCCACTTATTCAATGGGGTTAGTATCAAACCAAATGAGAGCTAAGTCACTAAATGGTACTGCCAAATCAGCGTTACAATGAGAGCTCAATACAAATGATACTAACAATTGCAAAGACTGTTATGTAGCTGCAAAGTATCGCAAAATCATGAAATGAACAACCCAACATGAAACCCCACTAAGCAAACAAGCTAACCCTGAAATACATTAGCAAATATTCTTCACAAACATGACGGAATGAAGTTGTATCAGGTTTGATACACTGCTGCAGTGGTCTGATTGTGAGGTTGCAGGTCTGATACACACCAAACAGCAAGCTACCAAATTGTTATGCCACACCAAAAGGTCATCCAAACATCACCAAAAGGTCTCCAAATCGTTTGCAAGGTTTAGGAGGGTCAAGGTGCCCCTCAAAGAGACACCAAAGGAAGATTAGAAGGGAAGAAATTCTCACAAACTCCAAACACCTGAAACCCCCAATTGTATGGCCTGTTGGGAGGGGTGACCAACCCTTAAAAATCCATTTCTTTCTCAAAAAATCTGCAAGTTGGAAAAATAGGTCGTCTAAGGAAGAGAAACCAGATGAACCAATGCCTACAAAATGTTATGTAATCCTCCAACCAACACAAGCAAAACTGATGGTATGGCCTAGGTATGAACGGTATGGCCAACAAGCATGAAACTCAGCAATCCACTCCAAATCACTCCAAAAAGCTCTGCAAATCAGTAACCACACCAAAAATATGCATATACTAGAAAACATCAAAGCAAATCATCATGGAAACAAAATGAAATCTTCACCAAAGCTCAATGTCGACTCTTGCAATGGAGCCACCCCAATGTCTAGCTATGAAGTATCTCTCAACTCCGAAACTAGAGCCACTTTGAAGGTTTTTCGTCTTCAAAGCCCTTGAAGGATTCAATCCCTAATTCAACAACACTTCGTTATCTTCAATCAACATGCCAAATGAGAGCTCCAAGGTGAGTTTATATAGAAATTAGGGCACCCAAATTCGAACTCCTTTTCATTCCAAAAAGGGATGCCCATCTCCAAGGTAAAATATATAATTTCATTTTATTTTCAATTAATCCCTCATTTAGGCATCCACCTTGGGAAATGAAAGTTGGCTTTTAAAAACAACTTAAGTGACCATTAGACGTTGAGCACAAAGGGGGTCACAAATAAACTTTACTTAAGTCATAAAGTTACCTTTTAGAAGACTTAAGTGATGGTGAATAAATATTGCTTCAAAAACATTTGAACTCACCACTGCCGAAACTGGAAACCCTGCACTGTACTGCTGCCAAGACCAAGTGCTAAAAATAGCAGTTACTAAAAATAACAAATTGCTAAAAATAGTAAGTGAGTCAAATATTCAAATTAGATCAAACTGAATCACACTAGAACTTGCTAAAAATAGTAATCTGTTAAAAATAGCTACAGCTAAAATTAGCAATGTTGCTGACCAAGGCCTAGAAAAACCCACACAAGCTCACTAACAATATCAACATACTCTTTTGGAAATGCTGACATAAATCCTCCAAGGATCATGGAGTCCCCTTAACTCCTCCATTTAGTCTACAAGACTCCAAAAATAGGCTAATGGCCACTGAATATTAGGATTGAGAAGGGGACATTACAACAATTCTGAAATTGCAAATTACGACCACCATGTACAAAAGTAAAAGCAACAATAAAGTGTGTTAGATCAATTTACAAAGCTTAACTGGAATTGTCTTCAGCATATTGTGGATGCATTGTATCAGTTCTAATCTCTGGCAGTGAGCCACCCTCTTTTCTATCCTAGTAGTGAGCCATTTCTTCTATTCTTTGGACAGTGAGTCCACTTGGCAGTGAGCCATTATGTAATATCTTATGGCTGGTTATAATATATTGTGAGCTAATCCTCACCGTGGTTTTTCCCTTTTTGGGTTTTCAATGTAAAAATCTGGTGTCCTTGTGTTTTTTGATGTGATGCATGCTTTCTATGTTTCTTTCTATTACTGCAAGTTTAATGTGATGCATTGAATGGATCTTTAAGTTGTTGAAGTTATTCACCCCCACCCCTTTCTCTCAGATTCCGGTGTATTCACAATAGACAGCCGCTTCCTCGCTCGCAAGAGTTATTTGACGTCGAGTGCAGAGTTGATCACTACCAACTATCACCCTCAGACAAACGGGAAGACAAAGATAGTGAATAAGTGGATTGAGGGTTATCTACGCAACTATGTTGCTAGGAAGCAGAGGGCTTGGGTCAGAGGGTTACACTTGGGTGAGTATTGCTATAATACCACCTACCACATATCCTCACCCTTCAACGCTTTGTATGGATATGAGGCTTTTCATTTATGGATGTGGCATTTGGTGATAGTTGGGCGCTCAAGGCCAACGATTGGATTTAGGAGAATCAAGATATCC
>VDFB02101885.1:0-15740 GCA_007258455.2 Sequoia sempervirens | reverse complement strand
AATTATGTGACAATTGGAATACTATTCAAATATACAAGAATCTAGTCTAGCACCAAAAAATAAAACAAATTGAGATTCACATGCATTTCATTCACGAGATCATTCATGGTTAGATTATTGACTTAGTCTTAAATTCCAATCTTCAAAGTAGGTTGTTGACAACTTTGTCAAACCTTTTATTGATAGAAAGTTCATTCATTTTTAAGTTCTTCTTGGGGTTCATTCCATGAAAAAAATAACATCATCATTGGGAGGGCCTTCTATTCCTCCTTATTTTACCTCATTGTGGGTGGATTTTTTTCCCACAAGGTTTTTTCCTCTTCTTTATGAGGTTGCATTATACTTAGGTACCTTATTAGGCCTTGTTGTGGGGACCCAATCTTTTATCCCCACCTAAGCTATGCTTAGGGGGGGTAACAGGTGTTGGTGTAAAATTCATGTTTTACAACTATTTATATCATTTATTTTACTCTATAGGTTAATCACTTGCTTAGGTGTTGAGTTGGTTTTCTTACTTGGTGAGTTGGTTAATAGAGAGGTAGTTAACTCTCACAATTTGTTAGTTTGTTATGAATTTTGAACAACCTTTCCCTCTATTTTCTAAAATTTGATTGCTCAAGAACAAGATTCATTTATATACACATCATTTGGTGAATACAATAGAACAATTTGAAATGTAATCTGTCTTGTTTTGATTGATTCAATACTAGTTTTCTTCTCATTTTTCCTGGCTCCATTTTCAGCATGTTGTTCCCCATTTAGGTTTGTGCTTATTTTGAGGAGAGAAAGTTTTGCTTCTTATTACTAGGTTGTAGTCATAGATGTCTTCATAATTGTAAATGCATCGCTCTTGAATTCAAACTTTACTAACTTCCTTTCATTACCCTTCCCACCTAGGGACACTTGAAACAAATTTGTGTAAATTTGTTTCTATGCCATTGTATTTAAAGAAATTCATGCCTTCATTCTAATAATATATATATATTCAAGAAATATTCATATATCATTCATAAAAACACTTAAATTAATGCATTGAAAGGATTCTAGTTTTATATAAAAAAATTAGGAAAATTTGAATGGGTCAAGATTTTTATTTTTATTTGTTCATTCATGTTTCTTAGGGTTGACCTAGGATAGAATATCCTCTCTTTATACACCATTAGCCCTACAGAATTATTTATAAACACCACTAGTCCATTACATATCAAAAAGAAAAATAAGCCAAAGTTGATCAGGTAAAGAGCAAAATTCTATAAAACACGTAGTATAGATTCATAATTGTGGGACAAGTTCATAATCACAAATTTCTCAATCACAAAAATCATTTCTACATAATGATAATAGAAGATTGTGATTTCAATATTATTACTAATCTATCATTTGCTATTCTTAATCTCGAAACATGTTAGATTCAAATTTCAAAACATATTAAATTTAAATCTATATCAATCATTATGTATTCATCAATTATAAAACTAAATTTTAATATTTCTACTTATATTTTTAATTTCTTATACAAAATGTCAAATTACAACTCTTAATTATTTAATTAGCCGATAGGCTTTTAATTGTGGACTTACTAGTCCACAATCTCCATGTAAACCTGTCTCACACCCTTAAAACCATGCTGTCATGCCAGTAAACCATTTTCAGGTCATTGTCGATAAATAGAAGCAATGAAACATTGTCAAGTTGTAAATTCTAAAGCTCTAAATACCTATTTTCATTTATTGTGAGTTGATTGAAGCAACATTTGTAAGGATATTTTCACATGCCTCTGAGTTGGCAGATATCTTCAAATCGAATGCATGATTTCTTTATATTCGATTTGATTGATTTATTGATGGATGTCTTCAAATTTGATTGCCGCCTACCTTAATCACTTCCCAAAGTGTACATAAATACACTGGGCTACTAATGTAAATTGATGTCTATTACCTCTTCTTCTGGTGTCTTTGTAACTATGTCTTGCTACTGCAGTCTCCTACTCTCCGTACTTGTTTTCTTTGTTTTTGTAGTTTAATTTTTGTCTCTCTTGTTAACTGAAGTTTCTTTTGATTTTATGTGGGGTGGAGCTTATGTGTGGGGGATTTTTATCATGGTTGGTAAGTGGGTAGGCTCTCCATGGGATCCTCTACGTAAAGAGAGAGTATCCAACCATGGGTTGAAGAAAATATTTAACTATGTCAGTCTAGCTATGTTGAATGTGTTCGCCAACATTCTAGGATTAGAGGGGATTGTAGATAACAAATCTCTTCACACTTAGGCATCACTACTTGCAGATTTTAGGGAAAAATTAGCAGAGGCAACATGTGTGGTGGACATTTGAGATTCTTTGGAAGAATTAGTGTTGCTCCCTGAAGGTGATATGGTCGATGTGCAAGACTCAATGGGGAATGAATCTAGACTCGTTGGACCCATTGCCTGCTTCCAGATATGGTTGATGCACTAGACCCAATGGGGATTGAGTCTAGAAATCTTCCAAAGAATTCAAAGTACAAATATTTTCAAGCTATGTGTTTGGAGCTTCAAGATGTTTTTGGAAGTTAACAATCTTACTAAATTTTGTCAAAACCTGCAAATGGTAAAGAGCTTGTTTCTCACCAATAAGACCTGCTAGAAGTTTCAAGTGCATAGACACTTATAAGACTTGAAGGAGGGGTTCTGATCCATTCAATGAAGAGGTTTGAAATCATTAAAGGAATTAAGTAGGAGGGGGTTGAAATTACATCTGATTAATGTTTTAGCTGCATTGAATATGGAGGCAAGACTTTACATGTAAGTGCCCACGTGAAAGATAAAAGAAGTTCCACGTAGCTCTGGCTATGCCAAACACTGTTCAGGTTGCTATTTGAGAATGAATGCAAGATGAGTCTTTGTAGTTTTTATTATTGAATATTGTAAAATATAAAAAATAAAAGTTCATTACTAAGCTATATTAAATGAGGGGTGGAGATTCATTATTTAATTGATATGGAAATATGATGATGATGTTTTCTCACATTGTTATTTTAACATTTGAGTAAATATAAAAATATTTTATATTGATTTTTAATAGTACAAGTATTTTTTATTCCATAGTGTTAGATTTGAGCTTGAAACTAGTCTTTTGTCTCTAAATCATTGTTGAGTTGTTGGAAAATAAGTTTTAGCCATTGTTTGGTTGTCATTTAATAATAAAAGCCTCCAAAATATCATTTATCACATAAAAACCAGATAAATATTGATTCTGACATTAAACCAGTTTTCATTTAATGATAAAAGCCTCAAAATATCAGGTAGAAGCCTCCAAAATCTCACTTATCACATAAAAGCCAAATAAATAATTTTGACAACTTGAAGGAGACATTCTTTTCTCATTGCATTGCTTTAAGTTTTAAATTTGTATGCAAATATTTTATAATCAAATAACACTTGATTTCAAAAAATCTATATTTGTCAAAGTTTATTTCATTCCATTATTTATTATTTATTAAAATTGTTTAATTTAGCGACATGCAACTAGAATTTTCATATTCTCAATCTATAACATATATCATATAGTTTTCTAACAACATAATCATTGAACCTCCTAAATTTTTTCCTTGTTGTGTGTGTCTTCTTGGTTGTGTTGGTTTTGTTTGTTGATGTTCTTGTTCACCTACTTCTCTCTCTAGAAATTTTTATTGTAAATTGATGTACTCTTGAGTCCCATTGTCCTACTTTTGGATGTCCAAGACATTAATAAAATGTCTTTCTTTCTTTTCTACTGGGAGCTCTTTTTAAAGGATTTTGTTCTCTATTGTGTATTTATTTTGTTATTTTTTTTAGGTTGGGGTCCCATAATGGATCCTTAGATCTTAATCCAAAAAAAAATATAGAGACATCAACAACCTAATAAAACAAGCAACTAATATTGAAACAAGAATCAGATCAAAATATGATGTTATAGCTCATTTATGGTCAACACATGTTCTCCTTCAAAGATATGCTTGTAAGAAAAGGCTCTTCTTGACACTTATCACCAAAACAATTTGCTCACTACAAATAATCAGGTACAACATGATGAAAATAGCATCCAAGAATTCAATATTATGTTTGAAATGAACTTAAAACCAACACTCAAATCTAATAAATTAGTTAAGATGAATCATACCAATATGACTCAGATTGGAAGGAGCAAAAAGAAAGGGTATGGATCATGTTAGAATTTTCATATTATCTAAGAATCAAGATGTATGGAATAATAATTTTAAGAGAGGAAAAACTTGGAGGAGCCCATTTCATTCCTAAACGATAACAGAGTGCCATTTGTTCAAGATAATGAAAGCATTCTTGCAGCTACAAATGTCAACACCTATCAAACATCATAGTTCCAAAATTTACCTTTTAGATGCCCCAAAATTTACCTAATATTTTCCTTTAAAATACCATGAAATTTTGCAAGCTTCTCGATAAACTATGTTTGATTTTGGATTCCCTTTAAACAGAAAATGCTCCTACTTACCAGATTGCATTTTAGGCTTCTCTTGTTTAATAAGTAAACGAGATATCTTTTTTAAATATTTATTTTTAAATTAGTTTTTAATAATTTTATAATATAATAAATATTTATTTTTGGAAAATTGAAAAATCTAATATAAAGGTGGGCTTATTAACTCTTCACCGATTCTAGAATCGTCATTTGCTTTTTGAGTTTGCATCAAACTTTTTCTTTAGCATTTCGAAGCCATTAGTAATTTATGCCATACTTGAATCACCCATTTGATTTTTGGCCAAAAAACAAGTTCTTATGGGATCAACATATTCATTAAACAATCTATAACAGAACAATATATTCATAGTCTATTAGTCATAACTACATGACTTTAGGAATGAAACGTTCTAAATCTATGAATATAAAAATCTAGGTACAACCTCTCATCTAGCATTGTATATACCCTAATCCAAACTCAAACATCCATTTGTTATAACCATTGTGCTTGAGAATAGAAATCTCCAAACACAAACCCAAGCATAGTTTCTCATATAGTAGTGTTTGTACCTATTCCAAATTAGGGTCTAAGTAGACTTCTCTTCTATAGGGTTGAAGCTGGAAAAAATTTAGGAGAAGTCCCACATTTAACTATTACATAGACATTAAAATCACTCAAATAAATATTTTTGCAATGCTTCAAATAGTTGCTAAATTCTCTAACATTACGCATGCATTTCTTTTCTTGTGCTAAAGTAAAAACACCAAAATTTGTTGCTCTATTCTTCAATCTAGATCACTTTAGATCTTTGTAATATGAAGAGATACAAAAAATAGAGAAGACTTCTAGCCATGCAAGGGTGTTGCATTCACTTTCAACTGGGTATGCAGTGGATTGCCTATCTTAAATACAATTTACAATAGAAACAATCTTTGAAAGAAAAGAAAAGAAAAATTCCACTTCAAAAAGATAAAAGAGAAAAAAAAAATGAATTTTAAATTCCGTTGGTATACTCAGTTCATTGTTAGCTAAAGCTATATGATTTACTTTGCTTAACCTGTTATGCAGCTACTTAGTGCATTTATTATTGATCATCACCAATGTTTCTTATAAATATGCTTGAAACTATAATGCAACTTCCAAACCGTTTGCATTGGACAACACATACAAGAATACATGTATAACAGACATAATTGAAAAAATGGTGAGAAATTTTCTCTTTACCATATGTAGCCAAGGAAGCATAGGAAGGAATGTCATTTAAGGATTATAGTTTTTTCAATTCATTTTAACTTTTTTTTTTACTAGGTTGTGAGTTTTTTAGCATGACTCTTGTGAGAAGCTTATTGTTGGTTAGGATTTAGTCATGGTTGTCGCCTTTTTCTCATGGGCCTTGGCTCTTTACCCATGTACTTCATACTATTTTTTTTTTTTTGTGTGTGTGGTCTTCAAGGTGCAAAATTCATTGTTCAATCCAGATATTTTTGGGAGCAACTCCAATGCAATACCTTTCTTAGCTGAGTTTAGAGCTTGACAGCTGGAAAAATCAAAGGGAATTTGTTTGCATTTTTTTTAATACTTTTAGACCTCTTCAAGTTTACAATGAAGTTTTCATTTCTTAAAAAAAATTAGCATACATAAGTATTCTTTTAGCTGTAACTTGGTGTTCACATTGAATAAGTTGAGAAACAAAAGAAGGCATGTTGGATGGAATTTCAGGAGTGTCTCTTTTTTTTTAAATGATATAAAGTTTAAGTAATGTTTTGAAACTTATTTTTTTGTTTGCACAAGATTTTTGAGTATTTTTTGGTGAAGCTTTGCATTGTATAATGGAATTTTAGGAGGGTTTCTTTTTTCAAAATTTGAGTAATTTTTAGTGAATGTAACAAACTTTTTTTTCCATTGCAAGGTTGTGGGGACAAGAGATGACAAGTGTTGGAGGCTCCACCTCGAGTTTCACCAAATGCATGGTCGAAAAAAGAAAGAGTAAACACTTGAGTGAGAGAATGATCACAATTATCAAGTTAGTAGCAAAAAAATACAAAGCATAAGAATATACAGAAGGCCTAGATACACAAACAAGCTTACCTAGATAAATGCAAACAAACTAGGAAAGATCACCATTTGAGCAGCTACAAGAGGAAATTGTTACACACCTTGCCATTTCTTCAAATGGAGCTAGGCCTAGAAAGTAGCAGTTTGTGATTTTGTCTAGAGTACAGGTGAAACTACAAAATGTAATAAAACCAATATAACTTGGCTCTTTTTGTCTAGAATGCAAAACAAGTACTGTGTATGACCATACAAAACTGTGTTTCCATTAAAGAAAATGACTATTTATGTCCTCTATTGTAAATTAGGTAAGACTAAAGCCATAACATTAACAAAGTCCGGTTGAATTACAATATAGAGGGTACATACACTAGTATTCTAGTCAGTAATGGGGTTTCAGGTTCTTCCTCCTGCAATTAAAAGTAAATTAAAAGTTAAAGAAATTCAATTGGAAAAGTTGAAACAAATATTCATTTCTATTTGACCAAAATCTAGGTAGTTTTCATATCTATTTTGCATGAATTTCAAATGAGTAAATTACATGTGCAAGCATGATTTTGCAATTTTAGGCTAAGATTTAAGTATGCCTGGCGATATAATCCAAATCAAGAACTCTACATGATTTCATTTTTAAAAAAACACCATCATATTCCATATTAAAAATTACATTTTCCATGTTGCTTAAGTTATAAATTATTCCATTAACAAAGACCATTTCCATAACCATCAATTTAAACTTTTCTCTTTCAAAATTTACAAAATACTATTTTTTGTCTACTTGAATCCAATTAAAGATATATTTGATGTAATTTAATGTTATGTATTAACACTTATTTTGACAATTTTTTGTAGGTCATGACAAGTTTTCAACAATAAATTCAAGTCATTGATATTTCAAGTAGTAATTCAAAAATTAATGGTCAACCACTGTCCAATGGCTCAAATGTGGAATTCAAAAGAGGTGCTACAAAAAAGCACATTCTGATTTCACTTTAGTTTACTTGGTCTCATGAATTTACTTGTTTCAAAACAATAGAGACATCCACAACAATTATATAATGTAATTATGCATATTTGTATTTAAATATAATGAATTATGTAATGTTCAAATTCATTATTATTTTACATAATAAAAATCTTAAAAACTAATTCTAGAAAACTCATTATTACCTATGAGATCAAAGATGATATTATTAGGCTTTAAGAGTATTTCCTCTCCAAGCGTAGAAAGCATTGAGAATTTTTGGAGAAGTGTGAACGAAGAAAGCAAGTGGCATTTTCTATCAACAAAATCTTTGGAAAGTAGACTAAGGCGGTAAGGAGTAGGTGAGAAAACAATGATAGAGAATGTGACATGATTGACTTGTGCCAAGTGCCTACAAAATTTTGGAAAGGCTTCCCTCACTGTGGACATGAATGCCATGCTTACCAAGGAAAGTTTTGTGTGGTTGAATATTATAGAAAGGAAGGTGTGTAGGTAATCAATAGTTTTTCCCCTTAAATGACAAACTAGCCTTTCTCATTTTAAAGAAAATTAAATAAAAATTAAATCATCAAACATTTTCTATCAATATGGAAAAGTCTTATCACATGAAAACAAAATACCATTCAACATAAGAAAGTTTTACTATATCATAATTAAATAAATAAAAAATATAATAAATATTTTCTACCAAGAGAGAAAAGTTTTATTGTATCAAAAATAAATAAGAAAAAAAATATTTAATATTTTTTATCAACATAAACTTTCAAAAGTGTTTTCCTTGAGTATTATGGTTATTATTTCCTTCTCTACAGTTTGTTGGTTCTTTTCTCTTATGTATATTATTTCTTTTTATTGTTTCATTAGAGTTACTTCATCCTCCATCAAAGTGATTTTTTCCTTCCTCCATTAACTCTTAATTAGTGAGAGTGGAGTCTTCTCATTCTCTAAGGCTATCTTCTAATTATAAATATTGAACACTAGGTAGAATATGAGCATTGTTTGATAGCAAGATAACAAGCATTATGTGAGAAAAAATTACTTAGCCACTGAGGAGCTAACCAAGCCATCAAGAGGATGCAAGAGGGCAATAATTATGTGATAAAGATCCACCTCAATGATTAGTAGGTAGAGTCTAGCCAAAAGACTATAGGTAGCTAATAGCAAAAAAACCTCTTCAACAATTATAAGAGTGGCACTAAGAAGACTAGAGGATATTAAAAATAATAGTACATTAATAAACTATAAACACAACAAGAATAATTCAAAGAAAGTATTAAGATAAATGTCTTTGATATACTAAAATTTCACTCTCTTTATTTTGCCTCTCATTATGAATAGTCTTCTCAAATTAAAAAAGGCCAACAGTAAAATAATTCTTTAATATACTTAAAAAAGTTGTCTTTAGATTTCCCTTATTATAAAAATTCTTCATAAATTTGCATAGGTCACCAACATCAAATCTCTTTGATGTACTGCATTTTTCTCTTTAGATTCCCTCATCATGGAGAGTTTTCTTGAAGCGAGATAGCTCACTAACATTGAATGTCTTTCATATACTAAAATTTCATGTTCTTTAGTTTTACCTCATTATAGATAATATTTTCGAATTCAAACAACTCAATAGCATCAAATATATTTTATACTAAAAAAGGTTCCCTCTTCAATTTACCCTAGTTGTGGAGAGCTTTCCTAAATTGGCCAAATAACTAGAACCCTCAATTATCCTATCTAGATTTTAAAGCTATATTTCTTGATTGTTCTTTCACACTTTTTTTAGGGTGATCCCATAATATGGTTTACAATTTTTGGCCAAACCGACACCGAACTTTTATTATTTAACTAAATCTTCACATTTGGCACCTATAGCTACAAACTATGAGGAATTTGAAGATGGTGCAACCAGAGTCTCATCAAATTCTTTGTTTGTAGATTCTAAAAATATTTTTTTCAAAAATTTTTGGAATCAAATTACACTTCTTTTTTTCCATCTCACTTAAAAATAGATTTTTTTCGAAACAACCTTTTAAAAAAGTGACTATCAATCGTATAATCCATAACCTTTTCTTCCATGAAGGATAAAATCCTAATTTTTCAAATTAGATTTGTAACTTTGATATATAGTGCTTTCCACTTGTTAGATAGTTTTTTATTGAATATTTTTCCAATCGTTTCAAAGTCAAACAAATTACACCCGTATCACGAATCAGATAACGCTGCATCTTTTTGTATATGTCAAAATTTTTTATTTATTTTTGTTGGATCAAGGACTTCAATATCTAGTGCACTCATATTTTTCAAATTTTTTGATGATCTTCTATTTTTCCACATGTGAAGAACAAAGAAATTCATTTTCGATGAAAAACCTATGTTTAATAAAAATTAGAAAACAAATACATAACAAAACCAAACATATTAAAATTATATTCATTGGATAGCTTGTTCTGAGGAATACCATAATCATTTGAAATAAATTTTAAATGAATTCATTTGATCCCCCAAAAGCTAAATCAAAAGTGATTTTTTATCAGCATTTTGATAGGTGTAAAGGAGACGCATTTATAGGTATGGTTTAAAACTAGCTAGGTTCTATCCAAGGGGGTTTGATCTAAGGTGATTTGATCAAACCCTCTTCAATTGGAATCCTTAAAATGGAACTTTTTAAGGCTTAAATCATTATATTTTTTAAAAATATGTGATTTCAACTAAAATTCATTCCTCTCATGAATTGTAAACCACTACACATGGATTATCACCAAATAGTTTCTCCCATATATTTTCCACCTACTTGATTGGCTCAACATGTGACTTCAACATATCCTTCATCACGTGTTGGCCAAAAATAATTTATGAATCTGAGACATTTGACTAGTATTTTAAAGAACCAAATGCACCAATATATTAGGCTGAATGCTAATAACCTAAGGTATGAGAGCAATACAAAATAGTTTAATAATCCTATATTTTATATATATGAAAAATATGAAGTACATGATAGCTATATTGAACCAAACATGTGTGCCAATAGCTTATATATATTAATTAGCTTCATATGATTTCTTAGTTATAAAAAATTGACTCAATTAGACTTCATATCAAGCAACAACTTGCCTATGTATAGTTCCCTTAAAGAAGACAAGTGTGGTTCCTCTTTAACCTCTTTTAGATATTGTTTCCCTCATCTTAGATGGTAGATAGAGAGTTCAAGTAGTATGTATTAATCCTCAATGGAAATATGAGTTTGAATGAGAGTTATTTATCGCATTGAAACAAAAATCAAAGAGAATATATCATTGTCTTACCATTAGATAGATCCGTATAGGAATAGGTATCGTAATATTTTATAGAACTAACAATCATTAGCAACATTTGTCTATCATATCTCAATGTTTAGAAAATGATTAAAAATTTGTTCTTTGATCATAATATAAATAAATTAAAGTATTTAATTCTCATTAATCGCAATATTTCAATTCTCATTAATATATTTCATCACAATATCATATAAAATAATCAAACTAATTCTTACCTCTCTATGTATTTTTTCTATAATAAGACATTAAAGTAAACAATAACTGATTTTAAATTAAAATTCTATAAAGGAAATGATCATCGTTATAAGTAGAGAATTCAAAATTTTAAGGACTCATTCAATCTTACCTCATAAAATCATGAGCAACTAACCAATTTTCCCACTCTTTGTTGACTTTGTTGACTTGCTTTGCTTCATGTGGGAAACACAATGTTGATTGAATCCCATAAGTTTTGTAGCGGATCCTATAAAATTGAAGAAAAACTCTCCCTTTCGATTTGAAAGAATGTGGTTGTCCCACCCCCTTATTTTTGATGAAATCAGGAAATGGTGGAATATTGATTTTCGGGTACTGCTATGTTCAAAATTGTTAAAAAACTGAGAGAAGTTAAACACAAATTAAGAAGCTAGAAAAAAGAGTCCTTTGGAAACATTTTTGGCATTAAATTTGAACTTAAAATGGAGCTTATAGAGATCCAGGACAAAATTCATAGGGAAGGATACATTGAAAATAATAAGGCTAACGAAAATGAGCTACTAGTGAAACTGCATGATATAATAGCTAAAGAGGAGGAGTTCTGGAGGTAGAGATCAAGGGTGTTGTGGCTCTTAGCTGGAGATAGAAATACTAGGTACTTCCAGTTGTCTACTTCAAAACACTGGGCTTCCAATAGAATTTCAATCATAGAAGTTAATGGTATGAGATTTGAGGAAGAGGAAGACATCAAAAAGCAAGTTGTCCTCTTCTTTAACAACCTTCTTTCGGTGAATGGGGAAATCAATCATAATGACCAAGATTTTCTATTAGAGGCTATCCCTAAGGTTGTTAAGAGGGAAGATAATGAAAAGCTTGCTTCCATCCCCTCTAAGGAGGAAATCATGAAAGCTGTCTTTTCTTTTGAAGGAAATAAGGCCCCTGGCCTTGATGGGTTTCCTATGTTCTTTTTTCAATGGTTTTGGGATATTGTTGAATATGATGTTGTGAATGTTGTTAAGGAATTTTTTCAGTCCATAAGGCTCCTTAAGGAATTAAATGCTACTTTTGTGGTCCTTATTCCTAAGAAACCTAGGGCTATGGAGTTTGAGGCATTCAGACCCATTAGTCTTTGCACATCTTTCTATAAAATTATATCAAAGGTTTTGACTTCAAGGTTCCTTTCTATCCTTCCTTCATTGATTTCCCCTTAGCAGAATGGTTTTATACCTAGAAGGAAAATCTTAGATTCTATAGTCACTGTCCATGAAAATATCCATTCACTTGTGGAATCTAAAATTGAAGGGTTTCTTCTAAAGTTGGATATATCCAAAGCTTATGACCATGTTGATTGGGAGTTTTTATTTAAAATTCTTAGGGTGTTTGGTTTTAGCAGCAAAGTCATTTAGTTGGTGAATTAGTTGGTTACTACAATCTCCACCTCTATTATTCTGAATGGATCTCCTTCCATATTCTTTCAAAACTCAAGAGGCCTAAGACAGGGCGATCGCATCTCCTATTTTGTTCACTATAATGGCTGAGAGCTTTGGAAGGAATCTTAAAAGATTGATTAAATAGAGTTCTCTTACTGGTCTTAGTCCTTCATCTACTAATTTTATTTGTTCTCACCAATAGTTTGTTGATGACATAATGCTAATGGGAATATCTACAGTGAATGAGGCTAAGACTTTGAAAAAAACTTTGGATGTGTATGAGAAGGTGACTGGGCAGATGGTCAAAAGACAGAAGAGCTCCCTTTTTTTTTCAATACCCCTGAGCATAGACAAGTCAATATTGCAAGAATCCTTGGTTGTAGAGTGGAATCCTTACCTTCTACTTATCTTGGACTTCCGCTATGTCTTAAACCTTTGGATTCCTTTTGGTGTTCGCTGGTTGACAGGTTCAAAAAGAAGTTGGTAGGATGGAAAGGAGCTCTTTTGAGCCAAGCTAGAAAAATTCAACTTCTTAAAGCTTCTCTTCAAAACCTCCCGGTTTATGCTTTAAGCCTTTTAAAAATTCTTGCTAAATATACTGAGGCCATTGAAAAGATCCAAAAAATATTCCTTTGGTTTGGTGTGGAGGAAAGAAAGAAAATGCCTCGTATAGGGTGGGATTTGGTTTGCAAACCGAGAACCTTGGGGGGTCTAGGTCTTAGAAAAATCAGAATGATTAATAAGACTCTTCTAGCCAAAAAAATATGGAGATCCTTCTAATCTATTGGAGAATGGAGAGATAATTTAAGTAAATATATGACCAATTGTGTATCCCTCAAAGCATTGTTGGACTCTCCTATTCTACCTCATGGTTCAACTTGCTAGAATGATATGATTGCTAGTAGATAAATCTTGGAATCGGGGATAGGATGGAACATTAGAAGCAACAATCAAGCCATATTCTAGGAGGATAGATGGATTTTTAAGGAACCCCTCATCAAAATTGAAAGATTCAATAGATGGGTTGAGTTATGCAAAGCAACTTTTGGGGATCTTGTCAAAGATTATTGGTATGAAGGAGACTGGGTGGATTTGTGTGTGGTTAGTCAGGAGTTGGCTTAGCTACAATCTTCCTTAAGGGCTATCAGTTTGGGATAGATTCAACAGGATGATAATCATGTTTGGATGGACAACCCTTTGGGTAACTACTCTATTTCTTTGGCTGTCTCTTTATTGCCCCTTTCTCAAGCTCCCCCTCCCTTCTAGTCTAAAGTGTGGATTAAACACTTGACTCCTAAAGTCAACATCTTCTTCTGGATTTTGCTTTAAAATAAGGTGCTTATAGTGGACAATCTATGTAAATAGTGATTTCAAATCCCCAATAGATGTTACCTTTGCAAGTGCGAGGTAGAGTCAACTAACCTCTTGTTTCTCCACTGCCCGTTTGTTTCCTTCATCTGGGGAAAATTATTAGCCCTCTGGAATATCTCTTGGGTGTTTCCCCTATCCATTGAAGATTTCTTTTCACAATGGAAATCTCCATCTCAAAATCCCTTCATTTGAAGGTTATGGGATTTTATTCTCCCTTTTGTTGTTTTGGGTGTGTGGAAAGAACGTAATAACAGGCTGTTCAGGGATAAGCAGATGTCGAAGACTAATGTTTTTTTTTTTTTTAAAAAAGGCTTATAAAGGAAAACTTCAATGTGATTCCCCAAAAATATCTTAACCTTGAAGTTGTGGTGTGTACTCCCTATGATCTAATGATAGCAAAGGATTGGAATATTAAAATGGATGTTACTATGGCATCCAAGCTAGCTAAGAAAAGTAGGGAGGGTGTGTGTTGGACCTTTCCTCCAAATGGTTGGTCTAAGGCCAACTTTGATGGCGCTATGAAGGGAAATCTGAGCATGGCCGGAAGTGGAGGTGTGTTAAGGGACTCAAATGGTAACTTTATGGTGGTTGTGGCCATTTCCCTAGGTCATCAAACAAACCATGTGGTGAAGGCTATAGGAGCTTTTCAAGTTTTAAAGTTAGCTCATAATTCAAATATAAAATACTTATGGATCGAAGGGGACTCTAAAAACATCATTAGATGTCTCCTAGGTAGGACCCCCCCTCTTGGTCAATAAAGAATTGGATTGATGAAGCAAATTCTATTCTTTAAAATTTTGATAAAGTTAAATTTTCACACGTCTACAGGGAAGGTAATAGCGTGGTGGATTACTTTGTGAATGAGGGGGATAAGAGGAAAGGGTTGAACACATGGCAGAATTTAATGGATTTGGGAGCTGAAGTCAAGGCCCTACTAGATTATGATGTTATGCATGGGAAAGAGGAAAATATATTTAATGATTAAAGGGAAAAGGGCTAAGTACATCAAAATCAAAAGATTTTATAGGGTCATGTCATATTACTTAGCTGGGAAGAAAAAGTGGCACGCTTTACGGGTTCATTGGAATGGCTGCATAATATTGCAACAGGTGTTCTGCGCTAGTAGAGTCTATAGCAAGGTGCAAACGAAAATGGGGGAGCAGGAAAAGAGTTCAGCCAAATAGCTATGAGCTGCACATGAGGAAAGCTAAGGTCTAGAAGCAAATTGTAAGAGTTGATCTGGTTTCATTTCTGGAAAAACTTCATGGGCCTGATACTATGGCTACGAACTATTTTGAGAAGAACGGGAACAATGGAGAAATGATCCTCTTTGGGAGAAAGGTGAAATTGGATGAGAAAATTATAGGAGAGGTTCAACTAGAATGTCCACTGAGGGTGTGAAGTTTTATCGCAACAGAAGGTTTTCTGATGAGGCGGTAATCGAATTCCCTAAGAAGGACAAGGAGAAAATGAAACTGGTCAAAATTTCCAACAACTATTTTGAAATAGACACCATCAAGGCACTGTGGAGAAAGGTGCTTCGTGTCATAATGGAGTATATTACCCTGGATGAGATATTTTCCAGAGTTTATGGTCATCATTTTTCTATCCTTAACCACTTCCACCATAAGGTATGAATTTCTCTACCTCATTATCTATTTTGTTCATTGAGCAATAGCCTTGAGGACCACAAGAAAAATCCCAGGAGATACCCTATTCTTCATCTTGGTCTTATTAGGTTAATATATGAACACTATCAAAGCCTGCCGACTTTATCCAAACCAGCTACCTCCATGACATCTGAGGACTATGAAATGTACTATGGGGGTTCAGAGAATCAGCCTAACGAGGAGAGAATTGTTGAAGTCCACCCGTCCTCTGTGTTGACTGGTAAGAAAACCCAACCTAGTAAACCCCATCTTACAAAAGCTAACCCTGAGAC
>VDFB02101882.1:0-19356 GCA_007258455.2 Sequoia sempervirens | reverse complement strand
AAAATATATTTATTTTAATTGTTTAATTATAATTTTATTTTTATTTTTTATTTTTACTAAAATAGGTTATTAACACAAAATATTAGGTATATTACCATGCCAAGGAAAAATACTAAAAATTATTAAAAAAAACTGAAAAAAATATGATGCACTAGATAAAAGAATCTATTTCAAGATGGTATATTTTTTTCCATTTTAGATAAATATTTAATATGAAAGTTGATGTCCGATGGAAATAGATTTTTTTTTATTCACACACATTTTAATATTTATTTAAAAATTTGTATTTATTAAAATTGGGAAAAAATGTATCCATGCACTAAAGTTTCAAGTTATAAATACACAAAAAAAATTGAAAGAAAAATAATAAAATTTTACTATAAAAGTTTGACGTATCATGCAACTTCATTTTTCAACATTTTATCAACTAAATTATAGTGTTAATTTATTAAAAACTAATAATTTTTTTTTTTAATTTTTTAAAATACAAACATAAAATATACTAAAAAAAATACATATTTCCACTAGCTTCATGACTCAGCTTCCAAGATTCAAAACATATATACCACTTTTAGTTATTCAATTTTAAAAGTTGGACAATGTTGGCCAAGCTTCCTTTATAAATGTGACAACTCCTTTGTGCTTTTACCCTACACAAAAGATTTTATTTATTTTTAATTATAAATATGTCCTTTAAAATGAAAATTTTATATAAATAGTCTTCAAATATAATTATACAAGTACTTTACAATCCTTAAAATAATTTCAAAGTTTCTATGAATGTTAATTATTTGAGTTTTTTTATACATCAATGCTTCGCTCACACCTGTAATGTATCATAAAAAAGAAGAGAATGAATCAAGTGAGGTGATATGAAATGCTTTCGATGTATAAAATAACTCACACAATTAACATCTAGAAGCACTCTTGTTCACTATTAAGAACCATGGAAATATAATCTCTTATTATTTCTTAAAAATATAACAATTGTAGTTGTATTAATAACTACCATTTGACTCTTCAAAATATAGTAGAAACCATTAATTGAGACCATAATGTCATAGTCCAAATGCTAGAACCATTAGCAACAATATAATGTGAGTTTTAATTTACAATTTGTACTCATTTTTAATATGAAATACAAAGAAAATGCCATTAATTCTACTATCTATTAACAAAAATGCTATATACATTTTGAGAAGCTCCATTACGGGGCTTACTTCTTATTACCTTTTACATTTACATTTCAAATCTTATTTTATTTTTTTCTTTTAATCATTTATGAGTTGACTAAAATGTGAACGATTTCAAATTGTATGTTAGGATAATTTATTTAAATATTAACTTTAATTTGTTTTAAAAAATAGGAATGAACAAGTATAATTTAGAAAGCATTAAGGAATAAAATGAGTCTAGTAGAATATTGCTACATCAAAATTGAATCATCATCCTAAAATTCTATTGTATGTTTGTCTATAATTCTTTACTTTTGTCCATGAGTTTAGCGAGAGGCTATGACCCTCACAATTTAATAGATTCCCAAAAGATATTTCTATACCTATTCCTTACCAGATTCAAAACACATACACTCAAACAAACAAATTTAAATAATTAATTTTTAATAAAATTATATAACAAAGATACTAACAATCAAAAGAAAAATCTAAATCCTTATAATAAAATTTAAATAATTAATTTTTAACAAAATTAATTTGATGCACTCTCTCGTCAATTCCTTTGGAGCGGCAACTTGATGTCTTCTAAGTGGTGCCTTGTTAAATGGGAATCTGTGTGTAGATCAAAGCAAGAGGGTGGTCTTGGTCTCCGCTCTACTATTTTGAACGGGCAAGTTCTTGCTACTAATTTGTATTGGCGTTGGTGTACCAATCAGGACTAGTTATTGGCCTGTATTCTTAACTATAAGTATCTTAGAGGTGTTGTTGCCTTTGAGGTTCCTCGCTATCCTCTGGAGGGGAGTGGTTCTGTGGTTTGGCATACTTTGAAAATGGGGGCTCAGTTGATTAAGCGTGCGCTTTTCTGGATCTGCCACTTGGGGTCACAGACTCTCTTTTGGTTGAACTCTTGGGATGGTCACCCGCCTATTCTTTCTGCTTTTCTTCATCTTTAGCCCCTTTGTGATGTTTCTCCTGTTGCTAGCTGGGATACTGTTGAGCACTACAAGATCACTGAGCATTGTGGTTCTTTTGTTACCTTTCGATGGAAAAACCCTTTTGAGTGGCCACCTGGGGGGTCTGAGGGGGATAGGCGTGAGCTTGTTTAGATTTTGGCTTCCCGTACTTGTAATTCTCTAAGGGGACTGGATATTTTGGCTTGGGATGGTTCTGATAGTTCTGTGAAGTACTCTGTGTCTACTGGTTATAAGCAGTTGGGTAGGCAGCTGTTTGGGGACATTGAGGTCCCTTGGTGGCAGCAAGTTTGGCACAAGTTGTCATGGCAAACCCCAAAGAACAAACATTGCAAACAAATTTTTTTTTATAAATAACATAAAGTAATCATGCAATAAACATTAAACACATTTACATTGCACATTAACATCATAACATTACATTCTCTGGGGCACGCGAGGTCACATCGCAACACAACTAAAACAAAAGTAAAAGATAATTACTAAAACAACTTAACCCATTATATTACAATAATCATTAATAAAAGTACATCTATAAACCAAGAGTGAAAGTATCACTACATCCCATATTACAATCATATAGAATCTCATCCAGTAATGTTACAAAGGATCCTAACTATTACATCATCGTTTAAACCTAAGACTACATGTTCTCAATAATGAGTTACAACAAATTTCCCATACATGTGGGATGATACAAAGTACAATAATATCAGAATTACAAGTGATCCACTGGAATAAACTCCAACTGAAGGAATGCTGCAAACAAAGAATGCTAATGGGGAACCCAACGGGTGTGGAGCACGTTCCACCCAACCATGTGAATTATGAATAACTCACCCCCCGTGCTCAGAGGTGACAAGGAAGAGATCCCGACCATGAATGTCAAAACTGACTCCAAGAGAACAATAAAGTACAAACTCAAACACAAACTCAGAGATTACAATGACATAACCAACAACATTCACGAGTCAACATAATAAGATAAAGCTATGAAAACTCATCACAATTAACCCAAGCAATAACAATTAAACAAGTCACCAAAGAACATTCATAAATCATTTTCACAAGAATTTGAATCAACAATAAGAGTACAAAACCAGAAGAACTGATACAACATCCAAAAGACATTTCCAAATCAAACTGAAATAATGAACATAATACAATTCCAGATAAATTTGAAACAATAAATAGAACATGATTCCAAATAAATCTGAAACAATAAACAAAACATGATTCTGAAATAACTGATACAACATTCAAAATGCAAATTCCAGAGGCAATAAGGAAACAAGGAAAATGGGTGTCTAGTGGAGAGTTGTAAGGCCTCTCTTTGCATGCGACTAATACAATCTTAAAGTGTTATATATTCCTCCTAAATAGATGGTTAGATATATTGCAAGCAATATGAATTGTCTAATAGTAACCTTATAGTTTTACGTTATGTTATATAACTATTATTTTACTTAATGAAGATGTATGTGCATGCAAATTATTGTATGAGATTCGAACTTATAAGATGAATCTAAAATAAGATAATTGTTGTGTCGTATTACATTGGAAGTGTAATTAGCTATGTAAATGATTCATGAATAAAGTTACAAAGATTCAATTTACAATTAATGTTGTTTATTAATATGTCTAACTATGCTTGATTATGTTGTGCAGGAAATTAAATGAGTCGATGTGGGATTAACATTAAAGGTCGAGAAGATAACGGTGCTAGCATGAGAAGGGATAACCATCAAGTGCAAATCAAAAGACTTCTTGTTGAGGATATAAATTTATCTCCATCTGAGACCTAAAAGCAAGTAGAGTAAATGTATTGGAGGGCTAAGGAATCAAATATGCAAATAGGAGGATGGATAAATATTGGAATCAAATCAGATACATCTTTGGGAAGTTCTAAGTGTAGCCCTATTTGACTTAGAAGGGTTTGAGGTTTTATTATTGATTGGTTGATTATGTTCCAATTGTAGGTCATGTGATGTGAGTTTGGTTGGGGTTGGAACCCTTGGTCAAGATCAAAACTCGTATGGATTCTTTTGTGGGTTTTAAAAAGGGATTATTGAGTCAATTTCCTTGGTTTTGAACGGGCAGACCCTAGGACCTATACCTATGGGTTTAGAACCTTTTTGACATGTGAACTTGTCCTTGGAGTGTGAAAAGACCCCTCAAAAGTCCACATTCATGAATGTGACGAATTCAAAAAGTGTTGGGGCTTGGGAAGAGTGACTTGTCACTCTCAACCTCCCACTCCCCAAAAGTTCTTGGAATAGGCACAAGACTCACACATGTGTGAGCACTTGTGGGAAAGAGTGTAGGTTTGAAGGATCTCTATATATCTCAAGAAGATAGAATATTTGGGCATTGCCCACTTCTCCTCTTGGAGAACTTGAAAGGAGATGGTAGAAAGAATGTGAGGAGGAGATGAGTCTACCTCTTTGGAAAGATAGTGATCAAGATGGTTTGGCTTGGTAAGAAAAGACGGATACAAGAGTGCAGTCCCTTCATCTAAAAGCAAAGAGATAAGTTCTTCCTTATCCCCATTTTCCCCTCTTGTTAATTTGTTGTACGAAGGTGGTATGTTGCATGGATCATGGTAGAAACAAAGAGTAGAGAACCCATATATATGAAATATGGGGTTATGTTATTCTTATTTCTTGTAAAAATTTGAAAAGGCTCCATGCATCATCTTGGAGCTAAAAGACTTCCTTGCTCGGGGGTATGGCTAGAGCCCATGAGGCTCCATGACGCCATTATAGTAGGGTGGAGAGCAAGCTTTAATCAATGGTGTGTCCTTCATTGTGATTTGTTAAATTTGTTGTAGTATGGAAAACTAATGTTTTAATGTAACATGGAAGAAAATGTAAAAGAGCAGGACTAAATTCATTGGTATGCAAAAATTAGTTATTCTCAATATTATTTGTAACAATGTATGTAAAAGGGTGTGTGTTATATTATGATTTAATGAAGAAATAGAAAAAAGGAATTACATCCAGTATTATTTTTGCCCTTTATTAACAATCATTTTAGTATGTCAATAATAAAAATAATAATTTGTATCGCTGTGTTTGGGAAGTTGCAAAATATTCTGAGTTTATAAATAAGGAAAAGTTGTAATCATAAGGTGAGGTGTTCTCAAACGGATTATTCCGAACAAAACAACAATGTATGTTCAGTTTCAGAAAATGATATTGTAGACTAATTAATTGTTTTCTTAATATTTGATGAGAAGTGGTAATAGGGTTTCTTCCCTTCTATATGCCCTTTCTTAAATCCCTGTATATATATGGTTTATATTTGTGATGTCTGATTAATAAGGTTATACCACTTAGTTTTGAAATAGGCCAGACTATCCTTTGATATATCAGTTTCTCCGCCCTTTGCAAGCCCACAAATTCAATGACTCTTTCTAAAATGACTGTGTGCACATTTAAATCATTTATTTGTTTTCTACTTAAAAAATATCCCAAAATAAAATAATGTTACAATCTAATCCTTATCGAACCAAAATAAGATATTAATCTACTTCTGTGGATGGAGAAATTAGAAAAAAAAATAGTGATAGATAAATGTGCGAAAAAAAAATGGTGCCGTAATTTCTTCTAAGTGCAGCAACCAGCATAGGGTCTACAGACTCCCTTGAGGCGCATTCCTTCATTTTGTACTGGCTCTGCAAGGGATGGTGAAACAAAATTCCCCCACGTGCAATACCCTCTCAGCGCCAATGTCACACTGGAATTATATAGTTAGGGTTGCAAATAATAGAGAAAAATCTGTACACAGCAAAACCAATGCATAGTCATTTAACAAAGGATTTCAAAAGGAAGCATAAGCTAGGCGTTTAAGTCGAAGGTTACACCAAATAGTTAGGTGGCTTGAAGCAACTGTCAATCAACTCTCAGGAGACCAATGGAGGATACGCTAGCAACATTCTAATATATTAGAGTATGCTTTTGTCAACAGATGTAGCCATGGAGAGTTATGTAAGAGGTACCTGCTGTCACGTTAGGAGTGTTGTATACGAGAAAGATTGTGAAATCAAATTGTCTATCACTGCCTGGATGTGGCACCCACTATACCACTCTCATCCCTGAGCGCACATTAAATGAATTACCACATTGTATAGCTGGCATGGTACTGCCGTAGGTTCAGGTACGGACTCGCAGGAAGCATGTGCAGGAGTTAAATAAATTAGTTCATTCCACTGCAGTGATACATATAGTTCTAGGCATTTTATTCATTAAGGGGAATTGGGTGAGCGCAGGCATTCCTATCATAGCCCGCATTATAATTATTGCAGCGGCCCTCTATAATTTTGAGTTCAGTGGGGCATTTAAAAGTAGTTCAGTGGCAGTGTACTCTCACCTTCAATTATACAGACGGCTCATTCAAACAACTTAAGGCAAACTATGATTATGTTATAGTTAACTCACTTTTCGAGCTGTATAACATTCCTCACCCACACCTGAAAACAAATTTTAACTCGCAGCTAATAACTCCATCAAAAAAAAATGTTATGTTTTTGTAGGGGTTCGTAGTATTTCTTTTTCTTCAGACTCTGCTCATTCTTTGTCATTGTCATTGTTGACAACACCACCCAATTTGTGTGAGAAAAATAGTTTGAATGCCATAAAACTCTATGGCATTAAAAGCTCAGCTTTCCAAGTAGGCGTACAGATTTTCTTAACATATATGATAGTATTTATATGACAGTATCAATAAGTGGCTTTTGGAAAAAAAAATTAAATTAAATTAAAATAGAATTCACATCTTTTACCGTGATCACAGCGTAGAATAATTATTGTACGGGTTTCATTCGCTCGATCCAAGTACTGCTCTTGCTATTCAGTTGACATTCTGGTTGGAAGTCTTTCTGATTCCAAATGTCTTATTGCCTTTTATTTTTAAAATCTGAGAGGTCCTCATGTAAGTCATAATTCAAATAAGGGCTAAGCTAAATTAGAATGCTATTACTCAAAAGAAAAGAATTTTCTTAAGTCCCACGAATAAATAATTTCCATTGGGATTTTCCTCTTTCAGGAACTTGGGGTTTTATCTATTTATTTTTAAAATGATATTTTGTAAAATAAATATGAATACAGGTGAATATTAATTTTTCTTTCTAATTTTCTTTTTTTTTTCTTCTTGTTCTTTTATATATAAATATAGTTTGATTGTATTGTTTTCATTCCTATATTTCTTTATAATATCCTACTACTTAAGTTTCTTTGGTATCAAGTTCAAATATATATATATATATCATAGATGTTGTGGAATAAAATGACATATAGATAAGATAAATTCTTCTTCAGCCATTTATTGTTATTTATTTTTAATTGAGTTAAGAAATAATGAGTAAATTGAACTGTATTCTTGTGGTAGTATCAGATAATAAATATGACTAATATCAGGGAGTTTAAACTGACCTGTATGTCATTTTGGTTTTCAGACCGCCCATTTTGAAATAAATTAGCTATCAGTAAAATATTACCATTGATGATGTTTTACAAAAATTGTGTCTGTGCTTTCTTTATTAGTTTAAGATTCGATCTTTGATTAGAAATTTATATATTGATAAAAGAACCGTAACATAGTGGTTATTATAATGATTCTAAATATTATTGAGGACATTCATTCACCATGTGGATAATTAATACTTTAGTATTTTAGTTATTATTCAGCGGTTTTTTTTTTTGATTTTATTTATTATTTAGCTCAATATAGTGGTGTTATCAGGAAGCAATTGCAAATCATTCTTCAATAATACCATTAATAGCTAATGAATAATGGACAATAATATCAATAAGAAGGATAATAATGGTATTAATGGGTGAGTCAAAGGATAATGTTATCATTGCTTTAACTAGATGCTATCATTATTGTTATGAATTTCATACCAATTAATTGATGATGATTTAATTAAAGTTAATTTTTTTTTATAAGATTAACTTTAGTAGTTTCTTCTCAATAACTCAACATACACCATGGTTAGAGCTCACCTGAAATACTAGGAGTGGTTAATTAGCTTAGTGCACCTTTGGTTTGTTGAGAAAAATATATATATATATATATGATTTTCTTCTGGAAAAATTAGGGGGCATACAGCGGTAACTGTAAATATCAATTATAGATGTGATACACTTTTTGTCCTTAACTGGCTAAAGTGGAATTAATTTGAGGGTATAATTGAGAATCAGTAGTTATAATAATCTTGGTCTTAAGGTAGTGTGATACAGAAACATCAGCTGGAAAAATGATATGAACATTAACATTGGCTTGAACCTCAGTTGCCTTAGTAATGAATTCTGGCTAATAGTTGAAATTGTGTTTTTAAAAAAATTAGTTTGTCAATTTAATTATGCATCTTTGTCTCATGGGATCTCCCGGCCCTTCCTCCAACTTGAGGCGTCAGCACCCATCCATGGATCTCCTGGCTTTTCCTCCTACTTGAGGCGCCGACACCATAGGGTAGCTCATGCGGAGTCGATAACCTCTCATGAAGACGAGATTATGAATTTTTCGACCACGGCCTTCTCAATCTATCATTAGTCTATGATAGCCCTAATGCATAGACGAGGAATCCAATATTTATTATCTTGTGTGTTTTACTACCCATCCCCCTAAATTCTATTTTTAGGTTATCACTTGTTATACTACTCTTACGTGGGTTATCCTGTGCACTTCCTCTTACCCGAGGCGCTGGCCCCCACGAAGAGCCACTCTCCCAAAAGATCCCTTACATAAACCAAAATAATGCAAGGGTTGTACCGTCAAGTATAAGGCATATAACACAAAATGAGACATGCAAGGAAAATCCATCTCACGATAACTCATAATCACAATGACCACAATCTCGTACAACCCTTCCAAATAATAATACTTAAAATCATGCAACATTACGAGCACAAAAATACGAGGATATGCATCCAAGGATAAAACACGCCTCTGGAAGGACCAAGGTTTCACAACTCCAAGAATTGGGTTCATAAGATCAACAAGGTCCCCATATTCAAAAGTCAAAAAAAAAAAACTCGCGGAAGTAAAGAAGCCAATCAAAATCAGAAAGCTAAAACAATGTAATAACTTTCACACCAAGGTACAATAATTCCTTTTAGTTACTTTTCAACTTGCAATACCATTTAATACATGAACATTGTTTTAGCAATACCAAAGTAATCCATGAGTCTAATAGCATTTAAAAGTTTCTAGTTTCCTCGAATTAGTTTTGAAATAAATACAATAATAATTTCGACACCTTATCTATTTTTGATATTTTGGCTTGGGATGGTTCTGATAGGTCTGTAAAGTACTCTGTGTCTACTGGTTACAAGCAGTTGGGTAGGAAGCTATTTGGGGACATTGAGGTCCCTTGGTGGCAGCAAGTTTGGCACAAGTTGTCATGGCCCAAGTGCAATTTCTTCATGTGGTTAGTGGCTCAAAATCGGTGTCTTACTTGGGACAATTTATGCAAGCGCAGTTTTCAAGGCCCCTCAATTTGTGTGTTGTGCTGAGCTGCGGAGGACAGTGTCTCTCATCTCTTTTTCCAATGTTCTTATGCTCGAGAGATTTGGCATTGTTGGTGGAGGGTGTGGAAAATTCCCTATAGGCATGTTTCCTCGTTGGGTGAGTTTGTGGATAGGTGGGGCAGAGCCCCTGTTTCTATCTCCTTTCTTCAAGCTGCTTGGGCTATTGGTCCATCCTTCATTATTTGGAATCTTTGGTTGGAGAGGAATCGTCAGATTTTTCAGGATGTGATGTTGGTGGCCCCTCATGTGTGGTGGAAGATTTTACATTCTTTGAGCGAAACAGTTGCGACTAAGTGTGATTTGGTTGATTTGGTGGCTCCTTTTGATGTTGGTTGTTTTAATCTTCTTCATCTCCCTCCTCCACAACGGCTGCTCATGCGCAACAGATGTAGACATCCTGCCTCAAAGGTGAATAGAGAGGGAAAATGGTTCCCTCCTCCTTAAGGGGTTCTTAAAATTAACACAAATGGTTGATTTCGTGGAAACCCCAGTCATGCTGGCATTGGTGGTGTTGGTCGGGATAGTTCTGGAGATGTGCAATTTATCTTCTCTATTTATAAGGGTCTTCATACTAATAATCTAATGGAGGCTCAGACAATTTTAGTGGTTGTGGAGCATGGAAGTTAGTTGGGCTGGCGCAGGATCATATGTGAATTTGATTCCCAAGTTGTGGTGAACTTGTTGAATAAGCGGCAATTAGATGATGTTAGTTGGCAACTGGCTTTGGTTGTTGAATAGATTCTCAACCTTTGCACTTCTCTAGATTCTGTTACTTTCACTCATATTCCTTGAGAGTGGAATGGTTTTGATGATTTTTTGGCTAAATGGGCTTCTAATCATATTCGCGATTGGAACTTGGTAGATCGGGGTCAATTAACCCCATATTTGTCTCAACAGTTGGACCATTTGGTGGCACTTGATAAGACTATTTAATGACCTTGCTTTGTAATCTTTTCTTGTTTTAATAAATTTTTACCCCTCTCTTATGTTTAACTAATTTTTAACAAAATTATATAACAAAGATGTTGTCAATTTAATGCTCAATGGGAGTCAAGCCTTCTTTTAACTTTCTACCACATATCTCACCAAATATGCCAAGTGCTTTTTCATCGTTCAATCTTTCATCCTGCTCTGCGTCCTTCACTACCCACCTTGACCTACGTTTGCAACATCTGGCATTTTAACGCATTACCCAAACAAGCCATAATAAGTATGAGTGGGTTGTTATAAGGGAAAAGCTAAATTATACAGTCCATTTTCCAACCAACAACAAACTGCATTTTCCTCATCTCATTTCACTTTTTCTTCTTTTCTTTCCTTCTCTTTACCATTCACTTGCGTCCAAAAGCTCTACTTCGCTTCAAAGCGGCCTTGAAGGACTCTCGGTGGGTAAAGGGAGCCGACCGTTGGACCTCGTTGCCTCTATTTATGCAGACCTTTTCTTCAATCAAGGTGTGATATCTAAGAGCCCGTTCCACCTTCGTTTTCTCACATCTGGAGTAACAGGTATAATTCTTCTCAAAATAGATTTAGTGGGATGATTACCCCTTGCCTTTGTTTGCTCACCTGCCTTACATAACTTCATCTTTCATACAATAACTTGAATCGAAGCATGCCTGCCTACCTCGTTGGCTCTTAAGTGGACTTGTCATTTCTACTGGAAGCATGAATGGTGGCTCTTTGTGCACAAGTGGACCTATCATTTCTAACTATTTGACATAATGCCTCAAAGAAATATGTTCTCATGGAAGGTGCAGTTGGGGTTTAGATGATCTTCCATGACTTGTAAAGTTAATGGAAAGTTTAGGAGTGATCTAAATTCAAGCATATGACTATTTCACATTTTATGGAATGCATTGCGAAAGATTAAAAATATATCCAATCTCTTTACTATTTTTTTTAAGCCTAGTCTTTTGTTTGTCCATTTGAGTGTTCCATTCCTAGGTCTTAAATCTAAGACTGTATTCATCTAGATAAAGGAACTAAAATCAATGACCTTTGTTATACCTTCTTCTTTGTCATTTGATATCTAAAACCAATTTGAGACTTAGTGACCCTTGTTATACCTTCTTGTTTGTCATTTGAGGTTAATATTATAGTAAAATATTCACATACCAAGTATAGTTAATTTATGATGTGTTTTATGATGTAATAAATCATCTCCTATAGCTATCTTAATTCCATATATGGTGAAAATACAAATTTATAGTTTGGAGACAATGATAGTCACCTAAAAGATTTTCTAGTTGCTTATTTGGTTCACCCTACCTATTTTTATAAAAAATTAAAACCACTAGAGGCACCTTTTGCTTTGATAGATGAGGTGTTCATTCATGCTAATGTTGTGATAACTTATTTTCCTCTTTATAATTGATTTTAGTTTTTGTAAAAGGATTATGTATAGTTTCTATATATCTAAAAAATGCTTTACTAAGTGGCTTTTTGATATAGTCATGGTCATACTTGGGTCCAATGAAGGAATATTCAACCATCTAGACTAACATCAAAATACACACACAACACAAAGATCTCATAATTTAACAACATAATCTTATTTATTTAAGTTTACATAATTATCACCATAATTACAACTTGTAACACCCCTCCATTTTGCTCTTTGATCGAACAGTGTCCTTTTATGATATGTTTTATTTCTGTTGCATTGTGACTATGGAACTTAGTTATTTTAACCACTATCTGTTAAGCGATGTAAACATTATGTTTTGATGTGATGGTACTTTATTCAGATGTTATTATTATTTCATGTTATGGATTAAATTAGCATGTATATGAATTACTGATGCTTTATGTTTTAATTATATCATGGATAATTAGATGTGTCGGTTAGTGATATTGTATTGGTGAAGGGGACGGGATCACATCACCCGCATGCGAGTGCCCTGGGATTCCGTGATTTCCTCTTCACGGTGTGTTTTAATATATTATATGCATGTTTCGACACTCGTATTGTGTGCAGGATGTAGGTACAGGACATCGACTCCACCTGGTTTCACAGGTCTGAGTGTGTCCCTTGACCAACGGTATCGATTGGGAGATAGTAACTTGGGTTTCTGTGTCAAACCACCACCCTAGCCATAGTGTGTCGTCGGTCTTAGTCGGGTTCAATGTTTTATGTTGTTAGTTTTCTCCTTGGCTTTATATTTAAATTTCAAGTTAAAAGAGACTAAATGGCGTTTGAAAATTTATAATGATGATTGCTTTGTCTTATTAAGATGTTGGAAATTTAGTGATTAATTAATTAATAAAATAATCTAATTTTGAATTAGATTTATTTTATTGACTAATGAAATAAATAAGGATAAATTAAATCAGTTTAGTTGGTTGGCTTAATGCGATATTTTGATTTAAATGGAAAATAGAAATGAAGTTGAAAAGAAATTCCTTTATGAATTTTTGAATTCAATTTGGTTAAAAGAAAATGTAAATTGTCATTTGGGTTGAAAATGTAATTTTATTTAAAAGATATTATGCAAATTTCATTTTAAAAATTGAAATTGTTTGAAAATTGCAAATAGAAAATATCTAAATTTAGCAATAAATGTTGTTGGGTGAGTCCATTTTAGGGCTTTGACAAATTTGGGGAAAGAATAGCATAAGGTAATTCATGTTTATTTTGAAATTTTAATTTGAAAATGGATAGAGCAAACTTGCATAAAAATTCTTGGAAGAAATTGAAGATATAAGATTGAGGATTTGGGTGGAGCTAAATTGGAAAAGAGAAGGGAAGATCTCCATTGTTGAAGCTTGCAAGTTGTGGAGAAAACACAAGGTTCTTTCCTTGTTTATGCAGATTTTCATTTTGAAAATTTTGTTTTAAAATGGTTTAAACTTCTTATGGAATTCAAACTTGTTTAGGAAAAACAAAACCCATCAAGAATCTCCATTGAAAACCTGAAACAAAACAAAAAAAAAAATCATCTTATCAATAAAAATTTAGAAAATGAAACAAATCTTTGCATTATCAATTTTCTGTTGTTGATTTTCTCAATCTGCCTGTGATCTGGAAGTTGGATTGTATAACATGTATATTTATGTATATCTTATTTGAATATAAAAGTTGTTTTAAATTTTTATCTCTGGTAAAAAAAAATAAAATAAAATAATAGAAAAGACCCTGTGTTCTGTTTCATTTCTTTTTGTTTTCGCCCAGAACAGGGGCGAGTTAAATTTTTTTGTTGAATTAAAAACGAAATTGTTTTTTTGGGTTACGAAAATTGTGTGAGGGGAAGGCTGGGCCAGCCATCCCCATTGGGGGGACGCTGCTGTGGTAGCGCCCCCCACACACAGTGGGGAGGGCGCTGCCCCAGCCGCGGCCCCAATGGGGGAGGCTGGGCCATCCGTGGGCTGCGCCCCACCTCCCAGCAGGGTTTCCCTGCTTAAGAATAAAGTTTGGCGTTTTATTTTTGTTTTTTGTTTTTTTTTATATATTATATTATATATAATATTATATTATATTATATTATATATATTATAATAAGTATATTTTATTTTATTTTTATTTTTATTTTATTATTTAGTTGTTAATTAAGATATAATATAATATTTATATTATATTTTATTTTAAAAAGAATGGGGATATATAATTATTATTTACATATTTAAGTATTAGATATATGGTTATATATACATTAGGTATATGTAATTATGTATATATATTTAATACATAAATATATTTAAATATGATTATTAAATTGATATTTTAAATAAATTAATGAGGTAATTGAGTTCTGTAAAAGAGGAGTTATTGTGAAATGAGTTTATTAATTATGTAATTATTTTATTCAAATGGTGGATGTAAATTATTATGTAAAATCGAGAAAAGAAAATAATTTGGTAGTTTTAAATTCTTGTATGACGTCAGTGAAATTTTATTTGCTTTTGGGTATGTAAAAATTTAAATGTTAATTACTTTTCTTGATTCATGCACTATGCTATTGTTTGGTTTGGATTTAAGAAATCCTAAGGTAGAGGAATAAATTGTCAAATTGATGTTCGTTGCATTATCTCTTTTACTCTCGGTGTTGTGCAATCAAGTCCTTGGATTAGCAAGTCTTCCAAGGTTCATTTAATGTGGGTTTAAATTTTGTGTTGGTCAAACTTGTGTCTTGATTTGGGGGTAGTGCACGTGATTGTAGTTGTGTTATCACCCGGTTATCATTAACGGGATTTGTGTTATGTTTTGGTTATTGTATACTATGAATGAGTATGTGACCTTGTGCTAAGGTTTGAGTTCGGTTTTTCAGTTTGTGCATGTTGTCTACCTTTGCTTTGGGGGTTTTGTATCCCGTGTTGTCAGTAGGAGAGAGTGGCCCTTTGTGAGGGTCCGACGCCCAAAGTGGTGTCAGGGTAACTCACCTAGGGTTTAATCAAGTGATAATTTAAAAGAATTAATGGGGAACTTCACACTAATAAATTTAAAGAATGTCTCTCTCATGGAACATGCATTGTTAAGACTTGAGATGAGATGAGACGCATAGTTTTGCGTGAGGGTCCGACGCCAGTAGAGGCAAGCCAGGGTAACCCATGATGGGGGTCCGGTAGCCTAGGAAGGTTGAGCTACTAGAGTAACTGCTGCTTGTGCCGTGTTCTCTGCAGCCTCTACATCTAACCTAAAATAAATCTGGCTATATGCTGTGCATGCCCAACTGGTGCTTTTTGTCCTGCAACCCGGTAGCAATGTATTTGTCTTGTAAGGTCTTAAATGCCACGCCATTGTGATGTTGTTACTTGTATTTGGTGATTCCACGGTATGTATTTTAGCGCTGTAACTCAAAGGCTAACCCCAATCTTGGCGAGAAATGCGCTATTACCTATCTCCTAGCCACGGAGTGGGGCACTTTTAGGTTCCGTGGTGAATGCGTCACCTTACGTTAGCTTTGTTCATTCGTGTGGGTGAGGGCTTTCTCATGGCCGAGGCTATTGGTCGGTGGATTTTGCTCCTCTAGTTTCTTTCATTTCTGTCATTCTTGTATTTCATTACCCCTCATTTGTATCGAGGTGGAAATTGTAATAAATTATCATGTTTATTTGATTTACCTCATTCGGGGAATGAGTGATGTAAGTATATTGTAAACAATTGTTATTGGATATCGTGATGTATCGATTTGTCTTTAATGTTATATCATGTATGGATTGTATGTACTTAAATTCCTTAATTGAATGATGTCATGTTTTCTTTCCTTGGTTGTTTAATTCAGGTTTAATTTAATCTTTGTCTCGTAGCCTTAGGGGATGTTTGCATTGTATAGTGAACTTGTATGTTAATGTTCCTTTTAAAAAAAAAAAAAATTGTTGCATTTGGTTAGTGAATTGCAACTTCCCCTAGGGTTGCGTGGCGGGGCATTACACAACTTCTCACTTTTTTGTAATAGCCTGCTCTCCTACATGCTAGGTCATAGCCATTTTATTACACTTACTAAGACAATTCAAACATGGATTACACTAAAATATAGCCTCATAATTACACACTAGTCTAATTACCTTCACTATGTTGTATTAGTATTTCCCTTTGGATTATACTCTCCATAGTCCTTGTTCTCTATTCACAATTTTTATTTGAGAACTTATAATCTCACCCTACTTATGTTTTACCTCTCAACTTCTTTCCTTGCCTCTTCACATACCTTTCTTTGATCCAAAAATCAATAAATATATATCATCCATATTTTTTTCTAATGATCTATGTTGGCCACAAGATGGAACAAATTTCAATACCACATGCAACATGTCATCAACTATATATTTAAGTGGTTAAATGGTGGATAAACATCCTCATGGTGCTCAACACTCATTGTAAATGGTTCAATACATCCTTACAAAAATTATTTTGTTGTTGTAAACTCTAAATAACTTGCCACACATGAAAACAATCCTAATTGTTCACAATTATCCACATGGTGGACACTCTTGTACCAATTTTATTTTTTTCTCATTTAAAATTATTTTTAGACATTAACATGAAACTCCAAAATAACAAATCTGACTAATCCCAAAAGTTTGAAATCCAATGTCAAGTTATAATTAAATACAATAACTTTCTTCATCACAAAATACTATCTACAAACTAATAGACAAACAAATAACTAAACTAAACCACTTTTTTAGAATGGTGCAAAATTACCACACTACCTAGGGATGTCCTACATCACACACTTGGAGTTGATAAAAAATGAGCATGTCATTTTCTAATGAAAGCTACTCCTACCTAGGAAGGTGGGGAGATTCAAAGAGAGAGGGAGATCAGGCATCACGCGCGGATCTTTGCCGCTGGCATCGGATCAGGAATATCGTTTAAATCAGGGGCCTGAAGCCATAAGGTTTGAAGAAGCTGCAGCAATTGATTCTGGCCGCACGGGTTCAACATGGAAGGTTCAATAGAGTATGGGGCCATAATTTTTTTAGTTATATTTAAATCAAGGATCTATCAATAAAATAGTTCATATGAATAGAATTTCCTTTTCTCTGCCCCACAAAGTTAGAATCTATCTAGATTCACATTAATTAAATTGAGTTAATAAACAATTGTTTGCATTGAAGATGCAAATCATGCTACATGTTGGGGCATATTAGGCACATTTTAGATTTAATAATTTGTTTCTTGTAGCATAATTATTTTTTCACTTATAGCTTCTCACAAGTGAACCTCATCAGGTGGAGGGGGTGAGAGTTTTTTTTTGGGGTATTACGAGACATTTGAGGTGGGGGTTTTAAGGTGAGCAACTTTTAGGTGGGGTTGAATATTTTGTAAAAAATCTTCTAATAAAAATGAATATATTAGTATTTGGACCTCATTTGAATGCAATGTGAACCACCTCTATTTATAATTAAAAAAAATTGTGTGTACTTATTTGAACATGTTAAAAATGGACATGTTAATTCTATCCATGTTTAAAAATTAAATTTTATATAAATAAACAAACAAACAAATATTTATCATTTTGCAATTCAAATTATTAACTTTAGAAACAACTCATTGCATCCTTTTAGGGATGTATATATATCAATTCAAAAAATAGATATGGTATTGTTCACCTTCATATTAGGCATAAACATATAATCATTTATCCTCTATTTCTATGGATCCTATGTGAAGAAGAAAAACCTCCTCAAAGAGTGTACATATGGGATAGATTTCATCCTTTGAACCCAAGGTCATCCTATAATTATGTTATACCTCTAGTATCCTTGTCGACAGTGAAAAGATTTGTAGAAATGGTGTAACGCCCTGCTGCGCAAACCCCAAAGGAACTAATAAAGACGCAACAATTTTTTTTAAAAGGACATATTAAACATACTTAAGTATTCCAGCATTACAATGTTCTAAGTTGCACAACTAAAACCCTTGGGGTACACGAGGCGGCATTACTACACTAACCCATAACAAAGATAATAGATTAAACAATAATTAAACAGTTACACAAATCCATTCATTCTCATATCATCTTTTAAAATATCCATTAACAATAACCATATTACTACCATATGTACATATGACAACAAATGAAATTATAAAGATATAAAGCATATATATTTTGACAGATATGATACAACATAATCAACTATTACAAATGATAGTTCCTAAATAAATACATGGCCTGAATATACATTATATCAATATGATATTACAACATAATGAACATATAACAAATTACATCCAGGTCTTCCTAACACACGTGGGAGATGATACATCAATAAGTAAATTACATCTAAAGTATAAACATCCATCTGGTACATAAGAACACTGGAGCCACAACATCTGCCAAAACTCTGCAATAAAAGATACAACTGTAACCAAAAAGGGAAACCAACGGGGTGCAAAGCACGTTCCACCCAACCACCCCCGTGTTGGGAGTAGACAAGGAAGGATCCCCGACCAAGCACGTCTAACAGTAACATAGACTAACTCTAGACAAGACAACATAACATCAAAATAACACATAGAAACTAAACCACGATAAATCACCAAAAGACATAACAATAGACCACTTTTGAAACATAACATTAAGTCACTTTACAGATGATACAACAGTAACTCATATAAACACATCATCAATAAGTTTCAAGACGTGATATAAAAGGACTACTTCCAAAGGACTTCAATAAATCAACAAACACAAATGGAATGTTAGAGGAGAGTTTCATCGCATGGCTTAACATGAATTATCCAGACAACCTATCACAAGGTGTTGCCTCCATCTATACATGGATTATCCTGACAACCTAGTTCAAGATGTCGCCTCCATCTATGGTTATCCTGATAGCCTATTTCAAGGCGTCACTCCATAGGGTTACTCATGCGGAATCGTTAACCTTTCGTGAAGACAAGGCAATGATCTTTCCAACCACGACCTTCTCGGTCCCCATTAGTCTGTGATAACACTAACAGGAAAATGAGGCATCACAATTATCTTGTTAATGTTTAAATCTCACCCATGATTAATTGCTTAGGTTATCACTGATTACTCTAACTCTAGGTGGGTTACCCTGACAGCCCCTTTGTGCGCCGACCCCCACTAGAGCCACTCTCTCTAGACACTCAAGCACATAAATACCCAACACCATAGGATTGTATCAACAAGAAATACTGAACCAATCAAATAGTTTATCTGCGAGGCTTAACCATCTCACCCACAATCAAATGCCTAACATTCACAAAAT
>VDFB02101881.1:0-20625 GCA_007258455.2 Sequoia sempervirens | reverse complement strand
AAATGGCATCACTCTCCATTCATATAACCCATCATTTGTCTTAAATGCTATCTTCCACTCATCACCATCCTTAATTTTGATTTGATGGTATCCACTCTTGAGATCCAACTTGGTGAAGTATTGAGCTCCTCCAAGACAATCCATCAAGTCTTCAATTCTAGGGATAGGGAATCTATATCTGATTGTAATCATGTTTATAGCTCTAGAGTCAGTACATAACCTCCATTTACCTCCCTTCTTGGTTGCTAAGACCACTGGTACTGCACATGGGCTGATGCTCTTTTGAATCAATCCTTGATCCAACAACTCTTGCACTTGCCTAGCTACCTCTAGGTTCTAATCTGGCGTAAGCTTATAAGTTGCTTTGTTAGGTAATGAAGCTCCAGGTATGAAGTCAATTTGATGACTTATGGCTCTCTTTGGTGGTAGAGTTGCAGGTGTACCATCACTAACTATGCTCTTGTACCTTTCAAGTAACTTTTGGACTGCTTCCGGTAGGACTATCTTTTCAGCCTTATTTTCCTCTTTAGGTTGTAACACAACCACACATCCTTCACTCCCTTGATGTAGGTTGTTAAGGAACTCTTTACCACTGCTCAACATGATGTTTGGTGTCTTTGAATGTCCCTCTTCTTCTTCTGACAGTGACTGCAACTTGAAAGTCTTCCATCCTTCTTGAATGAGATGGTGTTCTCTTTCCCATCATATATGACACTTTTGTCATACTGCCATGGTCTTCCCAATAGTAAATGGAATGCATCCATGGGTAACACATCACAATCTAACTTGTCCTTGTACCCTCCAATAGAAAACTCCACCGTTACTTGCTCATTTATGAAAACACTTTTTCCCTTGTTTAGCCATATGACCCTGTAAGGGTTAGTATGGGGTACCTTCTCCAATTTTAGTTTCTTTACTACCTCCTCTAAGATTATATTATCTATTGAACCTGAATCTACTATGACCTTGCATACTTTACCAAGTATCTTGCACCTTACTCTAAATAGAGCTCTCCTTTGTTTTGGTTCTTCCTTGACCGGTTGTCTGATCAAAACTCTATTGAACATCAGATTCTCTCCTACCTTAGATTCTATATGATTGACCTCTGATGACTTAGGACTCATGGTGTCCTCTTGTGCATAAGCCACTCTCTTCTCATTGCTTGATGAAGATGCTTTCTCTGGGCACCTATAAGCAGGATGGCCTACTTGACTACAATGGTAGCATTTCATGTTTGCAAAATATGAATTGCTCCTGCCTGCTCCTCTTCCTCTGTTTGAACCACCTTGAGGTCCTCTACCTTTGTTATACCCTCCTCTAGAAGGTGTTTCTCCTCCATGCTCCTGCTTAATTTTAGACTCCCTTTGGTTTTCTCTGGTGTTGCCTCTACCTTGGCTGGCAGCCACCTGGTGTCTCTTTGATCCTCTTGATCTCATTGCCTACTTAAGCACAGTCTTGCTTCCTCTGTTCCTTTCCTCAATCATTAGCCTAAAATTAGGCGCATTGGTCTCTCTTAGGACTTAAAAGATCCATCTCCTCTTGAATGTTCCACTTCAAGCCATTAAGATACCTAGCCACCTTGAGACTCTCATCTTCTGAAACATTAGAACTCATACAAAGTTTTTGGAACTCCTCTGTGTAGGTATTCACATCTTGGTATTTCTGCCTTAAGCTTTGTCTCTTCTTGTGTAACTAAATCTCATAGTCATCTGGCATGTATGCTTCTTTTACTTTGGCAACCATACCCTTCCAAGTAGTTATAGGTTGCTTGCCTTCCTTTTCCCTCTCTGTCTGAATGAACTTCCACCATGTCAAGGAAAAACCTATTAGTCTTGATTTGACCACCTTTACCTTTTGTGCTTCAGTGACTCCATCACATTCAAAATGGTTTTCCATTCCCTCTATCCAGTCCATGACTAGATCAACTTCCATTTTCCCACTAAATAGTGGTATGCCTTCAATGCCTTCAAGAAAGGCTCTTCTTTCAGAACAGGGTTAGGTTCAGGGGTCTTGTCTTCCTTTGCAACCTCTTCTTCCTTTGGTATCCTTCCTTCAAATTGTGCACTCCTCACTGCTTGCTCAAGTTGGGCTATTCTTTCCCTCAATTTCCTATTATCTTCCTCCTGCTCTTCAACCATCTTGGCCAATTGTGCATTTTTCACCATGACGGTAGTATCACTTGACTCAACCTCTGACATATATTACTCTTTCCCAAATATTTTACTTGCTCTGATAGCAATTTGATAGGGTAGGGTTGGATGAGACACTCACTGTCCCATGCTCTAGGTCTCACCTTGGCAAACCCTTCGGTGTCACTCTCCACCTTCTTAACCTATAGGCCCTAATGCTTGTTAGGCACCCCTGGTTCTCTTGGCCAACCCTACAGTCATCTGCATTCTCCTAACCAAGCCAATCTTGGTGTTCTTTCTCTCATTCTCTCCTTAGCCCTTATTCTACCTAAAGACTAGCTATCCCTCAAATGCTTCGCTAACTTGATGCAGGGGTGTGGGATGACTTCCAAAGACTCAAAACCATTCCTCTAGGGTTTAAGATCAATCACCAATCACCATTTCTCCATCGCTCACTCCAAACCCTCTCCTAGGGTTTAAGAAGGGCTACTAGCCCTTGAGCCCCAATTAGGCCTCCTAACCCGAGAAAGTAGGCTTAAAATCCAAATCTTCCAAAGAACATCACAAACTTCCAAAAAGGACCCTAGTTCATTTTCCTACCTCTCCAATATTTTTGAGGTTTTGCGCCTTCATAGGCCGTACACAGGCGTAACCCTATTTTTTGGGAATTAGGGCTTTTTAGGCCATTTCTTGACCTCACAGTGAACTGTTTGTTTATTTCAACCACCAAATGGATTGGTGAGATCTCCTACTTCCTACCAAACATTTATAAGACCTCCTGCAACCACCACACAACTTGGGTTGCCTGGGAATGGTCACCCCTGCTGCGTTAGGGCTTGTTTTCACTGTCTTTCCTAGCTGGGCTCAGTCAAGCTTGCCTAGGAGAAGACCTTTTCCATGGAACCTTTCCTTCTACAACCTCCTAAGCCTATCCTATATACAAGCATGGAGCTTAGCCTCATTCCCCATGGACTATACACCAGGTATAGTGGAAAATAGATGTCTAAGACTCCATGAATAACAGTCTACTAAAACTGATCAGCAATAAAAAGAACAAAACCTACTTAGAAAAAAGCTTGGGAATGATGAAACAACACCTCTAAGAACTATAGAAAGCTTGTAAAATGAATACCACACGTGCTACACACTGTTCAATACCAGGAACTCTCCATTAACACAACAAAAGAACTAAAAAACAAAAAAATTGCAAGAACTTCAATGTTTTTTCATATGAACAGTAAACTCAAACAAATACAATGCTTTTTCCAACCCTCATTTCAGTTTGAGAACTACCTTTTAAAGGCTTCCAAGGTGGTTGCCTCTCCATTGGTCAGACTTAACCACCACATAGGCCAAAATTGCACAAATGCAACATTTTGGACTTTATTTTTGACTCCTAGTGAAACCTAGTGAAACAAACTGAGAAACTCATCCACTCAACTATAAGTTACTGATCAACCTTCATCCTAACATCTTCTAACATCTCACAACTCAAAACTAAATGGTCAACATGACCTTAAACATCAAAATCACAAAATTCTTCCTAAGCTTCCAAATTTTTCCTAGTGTTTCTAAATGCCTCCTAGGTGCTCCTGCACCATTAAGATATGAAATTAATGTGGTATGATATCAAAATTTAACAAGGAAAATTAAGAATTCATGTGCTCGTGCTAGTAGAAGCTGAATACAAGTGAGCTCAAAGTATGAAAGTGGAAGAATCCTGTAGAGCGAGAAAAATTTTGTGTAAGTCTACTTATCATTCATTGAAATTTAAACAATGGTGCCAAAGAAATCAGAGGCAGGAACTAAAAAGGAAGAAAAATCTAGTAGAATTTCATTGCAATCGCCATTGCTTGCCCTGTTACTTGGTTCAGTAGATAAGGGTTCTAAGAAAGTCTTTAAGGATTTAGCTCAGGGGTGTAGGGACCCAATAAATCCACAGTCTAGGTGGAATTTATATTGTTATTTTTATAGGAACAAAGATGAAAGGATTCCAATGTCAAACCCATGGAATTTTGACATAGGAAAATTAGTTGTTCCTAATGCTATTTTTGATGTCGAGCTAATTAGAGCCTTGGCCAATTGATATCACGCCCCATCAAAAATGGTTAGACTTCGACATGGTCAATGTCTGGTAGATATCTCGAGGGAAGCTATAATTAGGTGTTTTGACCTAAACAGGCAGGTTGTCACTGAAATTGACTTGGGGAAGCTAAAGCAAGAATATAGACGGTTGAAAAAGACCTATAGAATTGATGAACTCCCCTTACACATGAAAATGGGTGAAAAAAATAGAGTCATGCCCATTCACTCTTCAAGTCTTGAACCCTTTCCAGTGTCTAACTTTCATACCTATTTCAAAAATACCTACTAAGCATTATGTCAAATTATTAGAGTTGATGCAGAGGAGAATATGTCGATAGGGTTGATGAGAATGACCATGATTATCCAACATCCTGAATTGAATGTGGAGTTTGATTTTGCTTCATTCATTGAGGAATAGATTCATGAAGGTTTGTTACAGGTTAGGGAAGCCAAGGCCCCCATGACTTTTAGAAATTACTCATTATGTCATTTGATTCTATCTCAAAATGAAACAAAATGGACAAAGAGGATGAAATTGAGAACACATGAGAATGGAGTTATGCTCCCAATACAAAATTGGTGTTATATTTGGGAAAATAAATGCAATGAAAGTGATTATGTTGTATTTAGGGATGATTTTTTCATCAGACTAATTGCTCAGCTTGGTTTTCCTACACCAAGATTACCACAATCCCTAATGGATGTCATGAGACCCCTGCAATACAAACTAGATCAAGGTTTTACACATAATTATGTTTATTGGTTTTTGATGCCACAACACACCATCATTAGGGTATATGGTTGTGATCAGGCCCCTCATATTTTACCAAAATTTGTGCCTAGCAGAGTATTGTTTTTAGAATTTATGTGGAAAATGCTCTAGATGGAGCATATTTGATTAAAAATAAGAGAAAAGGAACATTTCAACCTGATTTGATGGTATTTGAAGAATTTTCAATTGGATCAAATATGTTGGAGGAATTGCAGAGATTTATAAAATCTAATTTTTCTCTTAGATCAAGGAGAGAGAGAATATGTGATCTAGAAGGCCACATCAACAATATCAGAACCCTACTCACAAAGAGGGAAATAACACATGAATTTGATCTAGAAGAGGATGTAATAAGAAACCTAGTCTATTTTGCAGATGTGTTTGAAAGAAGGAAAATATGGTTAATGATGATGAGATGGGAGGATAAAGAGAGAGGAAAAGATAAGAAGTTCAAGGGGTTTTTCAATGATATTTGTTGAAAAGAATGCAATTAGTCCTTGGTAAATTTGATGAATTATCTAAAAAGTCTCAAGAAGAGAAATCAGCCCCATTTCCTACACCCCATCCACCAACATCCACAGCCTCTACATCACATACACCACCTTCATCACCAATTCATCCATCTCCTCCATCTCAAACAAAGGAGCCTCCTACCAAGAAACAAAAGATTGGGTCACTAGTGGACTATGAGTCAAGTGATGAAGAATAAGAGGTAGTCTTAACTTTGGCTAAGATGAAAGAGGTTGCAGAGAAACATAAAATCCTTGATCCTCATGATCCCAAGATGAGAATATAAGAGGAGGCTATTGATGAAATGCAGAATGATGAAAGAATTATTGCTTCCCTCAGATTCATGGAGGATGATGACTTTATCCATACTAGGGAGTTCAAATATTTTTGGATAAGTGCAGGCACAAAGAATGGTAGAGCTAAATATTGACAATGTCAATATTACTCCTAAAGAAGCAAGGAAGTTAGTGTTGAAAAGTAACATGCTCATTATACCAGGAATGGAGCTCTCCAAAGTGTTTCTATTGGATCAAATCAAAGCTCAAGATGATCCCAAATTGGTTGCAGAATTTGATTTGGAAGGAGTATCAGGGACATGATATAATCCAACCACCTAGACCCTTGCCCTATGGATGAAATAGAAAAGCACAAGGAAGCCTAGGCTTCTATATGTGGTGCAAGAAATTAGAGGGTCTACTCTGGTTAGAACTATGAAGGAAACTACTCCCACAAAAGAAGCAACCATGACAATGCATTCAACAATGTTTACAAGAGATGTAGTGGAAAACATGGAAAAGAAGATGACAGAGTATGAGAAAAGACTCAAACTATCAAATGAGGAGATAAATAAGTTATTCATTGAAAATGTCAGATTGAAACAACAATTGCAACAAGCCACATATGTAAAGGGGAATGAAATGGTTGTATATCATTCACCCGCTTCAGTTGAAGATCCACAGATTCAACAATTGAAAGAAGAGGTTGAGAAACTAAAGAATCATAACATGGATGATATCAAATGACACATCTTGAGTACCTTGGAGGAAATACTGAAACACAGATTTGAATTTTTAAAAGAGAAAATAAGTGAAGTTCATGAGGGCTTAAGTCATTTGGTAAAATCTCTGGAACAGATAAATACTAATTCCCCTATCTTAGAGGAATTGCAGAAAAGATGGAAGCCCACTTACCATATCTTAACCACTTTGTGTAAAGCCACATAAAGAGATCCTAATGCACCCCCAAGGTTAAAACCTACTCAAGAAATGGTAAAATGAATAAATTATGAGAATAAGTATTTGATTGATATGAAGAAGGTAGAAAACATAAGGAATTAATTTGATTCAATAAAACACAGTTTTAGCCCTCTAATCGTTAAAGGTGATGGTCAACTCAAGGATGCGGATGAATGGAGAAATTAATTTGATTAAATGGTTCCAAAATGTTTGACACATATATAGGGTGATGGTAATATCAATCTAGAAAAAATTCATGCTCTACTTGATGGAATTATTGCATTGGATAATGATTATACAAAGTTCGTTGTAGATGCCAGAAACTTGCTCGATAGCAGATGGAAAAGCCAGTTGCCAAACTTCACTATTGCATAGGAATACAAGTGGCCAAATGATTTAACCATAAGAAAGTGGCAGGAGAAATACCTCGGTTCAGATGAAGATTAATCACTATCAATGATGATTATCATAAAGTAAAAGCTTTGCATAGGTCTTTGGTGACTCGAGCTTTTACTTGGAGATTAACAAAATTGTCATGTGTTAGTTGTTAATTGTTTCAGTTATATTTTACATGTTAGTTAAGTTTTTTTAATCAAAAGTCATGTCTTTTGGTCCGAAGCTTGTTGCCTCTCCTATAAATAAGAGAGACCAGGACCAAGAAAAAAATATTAAGATAGGAGTAGATAGAAGAAGTGGGAGAATAGAGATTGATACAATGTTTACATCATAAAGGACCAAGATGCACATGTAAACTTTTTGATGAAGCTAATGGAATATCTCTGATTCGGTGGCTCTATGTGGGTATCAATTGTTTGTTAAGTTAATTGAAGATATTGCCAGATTGTCTCCATATTTAATAGTACTATGTTGTTTAAATTGATATATCAAGCATATTTTCAATTTATCAGTGCACATTTTTTGTATCTGTGTGGCATAATTAATCGGGTCTTTCAAGTAAAGATTAAAGTCCTCTTGATTATTCACAACAAATTAGGAATATTATTTTGGATTATTAAAGAAGAATTTGATAATTACATCCTACCTGTTTATACAAGTTATAAACATAGAAGTTCCAAACAATTTGAATTATTTCTAGTCATAAGTCACTTGTCTCTAATTTCTACTCTACTCCATATACCCAACAGAGAACTAGTCTTCACATTTCATCACTTAGTTTCATTTCATTTTAAACGTTTTACATCTGTTAATTGAACATATTTCCTTGATACTGCTTATACAATTTATGCTAGATTAGTAGTACATTTGTTCACTTTCAAATTGTCATTGTGAATAGACTGTTGTAGGAGGAATCACATAGTTCAAGTCTGCTTCATTCACATAGGTAGACCCACCTAGGTCTGGCAGCACCTGAAGAGAAGAAGGTCTAAAACCATTTGGCCTTGTATGTTACCCTGAAACGTACCAAGAGTTTGGAAACCTATTAAGGTATTTTTACCTGCATTTTTGAGAGCTAACAATGTGAATGAGGAAGCACATTGTACAATATCGGCATAGGCACATTGCATTCATACTGATCGGTAGAAGAAATTGGGTTGTATATTTTGATTAAAAAGGAACAAATAGAGAATGTAGCACCATAGGAAATGCATATCGACATAACTCATGGAAGTTTCCTCGAAAAAATACTCATCGCCGACCATCTAAATCCTAACAAGTGACAATTCCGATCTCATATACTACTCCGATGAAGATAAAAGGTTCATATCGGGGACACATTCTTTTTGTTCTACCGATGGGTTATTCAAGAAAGTAAAAGATAGAATCACTCAGGATTTCAGCATGAGGTACATCGATATATTTCATCGGAGGAACACATTGATATCGAAACAATAGAAAATGGATAGCCCGATGACACATCTTACACTGATAACATTTAGTCAGGAGAACTTATCTCAAGTTACGCCGACAAGGGAATAATCAAAGTAAGACGTTGCGATGACATAGTGGATAAAATAAGGCACCAACAGTGAAAGACTTATTTTCTAGAGTAATAGAATACCAGTACTTTTCTATTTGTGTGTGGAAGATTCTTTCATTTGGACTAGTTCTTTGTTGTTTCTTTTCAAGAAATTGAAGGCAATGTAAAATGAATTCAAATTAATCTCCATTACCATCTTATAATTACCTCTCACTTTCCTCAATCTACCTTTCCCCATCAGGTACTCCCCTTCAAATTTTTTAATGGATTTGGGATCCCAAATGTGATCTACATGGATCTTTGTTGCGAACTTAGGAAGATATTCAGTAATGTACACCATGGTCTGGTATACCATATATCCCTGCACCATAGAACCCTGAAGATGTGCTCTTTGTCTAGCCAAAGCCTTCAAAAATTTCAAGTGCCTCTCAACCATCCACATTGACCTTGTGTGTACAGGTCCACACAATTCAATCTCCTCAACTTCGTGTATGAGGTAGTGTTCTTGTGCATTGAAAAATGTTGAAGGTAGACACTTTTGCATTTCACACATTAGACGAGGAATTTTTCTCTTCCAATAATTTATATCTTCTTTATGGATTTATTTAGATGACAACCATCTACAAGTGATTCAAGGTGAAAATATATTAACGAGATTTAAAAAAAATATACAATATATTACATAACAAGTAAAACAAATGGAAAATATAAGATCTATACAACGAATTGAACACATATCGCTACTTACCTCATGTATTTTCCAAGATCATATATAACTTGCTTGACATTGTTTTCGAAGTTGTTGGGAAATTGTTGATGGTGTGATGTGATGCTGATACGTGGTTGTCATTGATGTCAACACTATTATCATTTGATATTCTAAATGTTGTATATGTCAAGGATATTGAGAAAATTACAAGTGAATGTGTTCTAGGTTCCTAGTGGAACTGTGTAGGTCATGAAGGCATTATGTTATGTATGTAAAAGGTTAGTTGTTGTGGATCAAAGGGTTTAATGTTGAGTATGTCTAGATCACCTATCGAAATTTTTAGAGCTCCGCATGAATTCATGTGCAAGTTGTGGTCTAACAGTGTTTTGTTGGTCTATGTCAGAGTTTTTGAGTGAATATTGTATGTTCCTAGTTATCTCGGTTGTTACGGATGTCTCTCTTCTATTTCTTGGTGTTTTCAAATGTCTCTAGTTCATCTTCTATCTTTGTGGTGCATCCACATGATCTGGTGAAGCTCGTGATTGAAAATATTCTCTTGCACATGTCTAGTTTTTCTTGTTCTTGGCCGACATGCTGATGCTAGTATGTTGTGGATGTTCGAGGCATGATTAATTAGAGTATTCTTGTTTTGGAGAAGTGTTTTTGGGTCCCCATATGTTATGGCCGACCTTGGCGGGTGCACATTGAAAATTTAATTGTGAATTTAAGTCGACATTGAAAATATATTCTTTTCCTCTGGCCAACTTTGTTATGGTGAAATATTTGTGGCAGATATATAAGAATCAATTGTGTGGATAGTTTTTGAAGTATGTGAAGTGTGGTTAGTGTGCTGAGTATGCATTGTGTGCTCTTGTGTGCATGAGTGTGAATATCATTGAAGAGCAAGTGTGCAGAAGGTTGAGTGAAGTATGCAAAAGTATTGTGCCTAATTGGAACTATAATCAGGCTTGAACATAAGCCATTCTCTCAATTCAAATTTTTGGATGGTTTAATCTAAATCTTTCTGTAAGATAGTGAGTCTTCTATTTGTAATTGAGCAGTGAGCTCTAGGTAGTGAGCCTGAATGCATGTGCATTCCCCTTATTATTTTTCTTTATACTTTTAATAGAGTATAATCTTGTGGACTGACATCCACTATGGTTTTTCCCCTATTAGGGTTTTCACTCAAAAATCTTGGTGTTCTTTGTCTCTTTGATGTGTTAATTGCTTATGGTTAATTGTTTATTCATTAGATATGAGATTAAAGTTAAGTTAATTTTGTGAAGTTTAAATTTATGTGACAGCTGATTCACCCCCCCTCTCAGTTGACTATCCTTGATTTTTCCAACAATTGGTATCAGAGCTAGTTCCTCTGAAGAAAATTCTAACAACTTGAGGTGATCCAGGATGGCAACATTCAAGAAGGACAACCCTAGATTTGATGGCACCAACTATTCACTATGGAAAGTTGGGATGCAATTTCATTTACAGTGCATTGGAGATGCTATCTGGAAGATTACAAAGAATCAATACACTATTCCTACAAATGGACTCTCCACTCCTGATGAGATCAAGGATGCATAAAGCAATACTAGAGCCATTGAAGCATTGGTGAGTGCTTTGACAGATTCAGAGATGGCTAATGTGGTAGGCCTGCAGACAGCTCATGAGATCTAGATAAAGTTGGAAACTTTCTGGTAAAGATGGCTAAGCTACAAAGTCTGAAAGGTAAGTATGAAAACCTGAAGATGGGTGAAGATGCGAATATTACTTCTTTTATGCAAAGAGTAAATTAGATAGTGCTAGGTATTAAATGTGTCAGTGGTTCAGTAAGTGAAGATGAAATTATGGCTAAGATACTCAAATCCTTACCTCCCTCCTACAAGTCAAAAGTTCATGCTATTGAAGAGTTTATGTCTGTAAAAACAATGACAAGAGACACATTGATAGGAAAGCTTGCTGCTTTTGAAATAAATGAATTTGGTGAATCCACACCGAAGACTGAATCTGCATTCAAAGCTACTATATCTGAAAGCTATAGGAAAAGTTACAGTACTGGAGAGAGTTCTAGAAGGGAATCCATATATGATGAAGAAATGAAACAGACCGAAGACCAAGATAGAGAAGTTCTATAATTGGAAGCACTCATTGCAAAACAAGAAGGAAGAGGAAAAGGTAAGTATGAAGATGTATTACCCATTAAATTTTTTTCATGCAGTAAAATAGGCCACTTTGCATCAAGATGTCCTAAAAGAGTTCCTAGGTCTAAACCTAGAAAACCTAGATTTAAGAAGAAATGCTACTTTGTTGAAGAAGTAGTAACAAATGATGAGTCTGATAAAGATGTTGGAAATGAGGATGATTGGGATTTTATTGCTACCATTGAAAATAAGCCTAAACCTATTGAATCCACTAAAGAAAAGAAAGCTCTTGCAACACATATTGAGGAGAAAGATGAATGGGTCATTGATAGTGGATGCTCACATCATATGACTGGTGAAAAAAAAAAGTTTGTGAATCTAGAAGAGTATGATGGTGGGGTTGTGAGATTTGGAGACAATAATGCTTGTGTGATTCGTGGTAGAGGCTCTATTAGCCTTGGTGGTAAAGAAAATACTAATGATGTTCTCTATGTTGAAGGCCTGAAGCATAACTTGTTAAGTGTTGGACAAATGGTGCATAAGGGATATAATCTACAGTTAAAGGATAGAAAATGCCAGATTCATGGAAAATTTGGAAACATGATTGCCACTGGTGTGCAGACTAAAGGTAACATATTTCATTTGAATACTGCTAATGGTAGTTGCTTAATTGCTCAAGTAGATGAAAGTTGGTTATGGCATAGGAGATTGTGTCATGTAAACCTTGACAACATCATTAAGATAAGTTCTACTCAAACAGTAGGAGATCTGCCTAAATTAGTGAAGCCTGCTAATGTAATCTATCAACAATGTCAAATGGGTAAACAAACTAGAGTTTCCTTCTGAAGCAAGAAATTTCACTCAAATAATGTGTTAGATCTGTTACATACTGATTTTTGTAGTCCCTCTAGAGTTAAGAGCATTCATGGAGAAAGATATTTTATGCTTGTTATTGATGACTACTCTCGAATTATTTGGGTCTCCTTTTTGAGAGAGAAAAGTGAAGAATTAGATAAGTTCAAAAGCTTTGCTTAAGGCCATGGCATAAAATGAAAAAGGTATGAAGATCAAATGTCTGAGATCTGACAGAGGTGGAGAATTCCTCTCAAAAGAATTCAATACTTACTGTGAAGAGCATGGAATTAAAAGACAACTATCTTCTCCCCGAACCCCTCAACAAAATGGAGTTGTAGAAGGAAAGAATAGAACAATTCTTGATGCTACCAAAACAATGATGGTGGAAGGAAATGTGCCTTAGATGTACTGGAGTGAAGCAGTAAGTACTGTTGTAGATACCTTGAAAAGAGTAAATGTGAATGGTAATTCTGGTAAGATCCTTATGAATTATGGTTTGGTCATAAGCCTACTATCAAATACTTTAAAATATTTGGAAGAAAATGCTATATCAAAAGAGATGATGACATAGGAAAGTTTGATGTTAGAAGTGATGAAGGAATCTTCCTAAGTTACTCCACAAAGAGCAAGGCATACAAATGCTACAACAAAAGACTGAGAAAAGTAATTGAAAGTGAAAATGTCAAGGTGGATGAGGACTCAGTCAGATCATCCAGAAGATGCAGCTATGATTTAGATGAAGACATCATGAACCAAGGGAAGAATTCACAATCACCAAATCTACTTCAAATTATTCCATATGTTTCGATGAAGTAACCACAAGTTGTTCTGGTAAATCAAGTTAGTCAAGAAGCGCAGTCAAGTGCAACTACACATGTAAGTTCAGAAAACACAGAAGTCTGAGAGAGTCCTAAAACTCCAAGGTATGTAAAGTTGAATCATTCTGAAAGTCAAATCATAGGAGACAAGAGCAAAGGAGTGCAAACTAGAAAGAAAATTGCTAAAGAATACTGTCCGATTTCCAAAATTGAACCTAAGAATGTCACTGAAGCCTGTCAAGATGTACAGTAGCTGGAAGCTATGAAAGAAGAAATGTCACAAATTGAAAAGAATGACACATGAACACTAGTTCTTAGGCCCAAAGACAAGAATGTGATTGGCACTAAGTGGGTATTCAGAAACAAGCTGAATGAAGATGGTGAAGTGGTCTAGAATAAGGGGAGATTGGTATGTAAAGGTTACTCCCAAATGGAAGGTATAGATTTCAAAGATACATTTTCCCCTGTTGCTAGAATTGAAGTAGTAAGACTATTTCTTGCTTATGTTGCTTACAAGAACTACAAATTTTACCAAATGGATGTAAAGTCCGCATTTCTAAATGGGGAACTTGAAGAAGAAGTGTATATTGAACAACTAGATGGATTTCAGCTAACAAATGAGGAAGACATGGTTTGTAGGTTAAAGAAAGCCTTGTATGGACTCAAAAAAGCCCCCAAAGCCTGGTATATCAGACTAGACAAATACCTACTAAAGCTTGGATTCTCAAAAGGTACTGCTGACAGTAACTTATATTTCAAGATAGATCATGATAAGGAGTTAATCATAGAAGTTTTTGTTGATGATATCATCTTTAGTGGAGATGATAATTTGTGCATGAAGTTTGCTGATCAAATGAAGAATGATTTTGAAATGAGCATGATTAGTGAAATGAAGTTCTTTTTGGGATTGCAATTTTCACAATTGGATCAAGGGATTTTCATATCTTAGTCCAAGTATGTGAAAGAATTGTTAAAGAATTTTGGTATGGATGATTCCAAACTGGCTGGTACACCCATGGTAACCAAATGTAAGTTGACACAAAATGATGATTCTCCTGAGGAAAACCAAACTAGATACAGATCAATGATTGGAGGATTACTCTACTTGACACAAACAAGCTTAGATATTATGCATGTTGTATGTATGGTTGCAAGATTTCAAGCCGATTCGAAAGAATCACATGTAACTGTTATCAAAATAATTTTTAGATACTTGAAGGGAACTATTGATTTTGGACTTTGGTATTCAAAGGATGATGATCTTACACTATGTGCTTATACAGATGTTGATTGGGCTGGTGATGTGGATGACAAAAAATGTACTAGTGGTGGTGCTTTTTTCCTTGGGAAGAAGCCGGTATCCTAGTTAAGCAAGAAGTGGAGCTCTATTTCTCTATCCACTGCTGAAGCAGAATATATTGTTGCTACAAATAACTATACTAAGGTGCTATGGATGAAACAAATGTTGAAAGATATCAAGGTGATATATGAAGAACCCATTGCAATATACCGTGACAACTCAAGTGCAATAAATATATCAAGGAATCTGGTACATACTTTCGAGATTAAGCATATATCAATCAATTTCACTAGCAGGAGAAAGTGAATGTGTGAAGGAAGTTAAGATTGAGGTATGTACCTACAAAGAACAAATTTCAGATATCTTTACAAAGCCATTGCCAAAATATACTTTTGATTATCTCAGAGGAATGCTAGGGGTAGTTACCCCTCCTGACAAGAACTAAATGATGCACTTACTTGCATCAATCTATGAGCTACATTGCTATATTTTAATCTAGATTGATATACGTGGCTGCACTTACTACGAGAGGTAGTCGAGATGTACAAGATATGAATCCAAGGAAACATGTGTGTGGAAGAGTCATAGATTACCTTTTCCATTGATTTCAAAAGGGGGGAGAAGTGTAATGTGAAAAATGCAAAAAAATATAGGGAGAAGTGCGAGGAGTGAAAAATAACACCACCAAGGAGAAAGGAGCAATTATGCGGTGTGTATTTGGGTTGATGGTATTTTTTCACATCATGTGTTTCCATCAATGCCAAAGGGAGAATTTTTGATGGTGTGATGGCTACAACGATACGTCAAGATTTGTCATTGATGTCAACACTATTAGCATTTGATATTCTAAGTGTTGTATATGTCGAGGATATTGAGAAAATTATAAGTGAATGTGTTCCAGGTTCCTAGTGGGACTGTGCAGGTCATGAAGGCATTACGTTATGTACGTAAAAGGTTAGTTGTTGTGGATCAAAGGGTTTAATGTTGAGTATGTCTAGATCATCTACTAGAAGTTTCAGAGGTCCACATGAACTCGTATGTAAGTTGTGGTATGACAGTGTTTGCTGGTCTCTGTCAAAGTTTCTAAGTGAAGATTGTATGTTCCTGGTTATCTCGGTTGTCGTGGATGTCTCTCTGCTATTTCTTGGTGTTTTCAGATGTCTCTAGTTCATCCTCTATCTTTGTGGTACGTCCACATGATCTGATGAAGCTCGTGATTGAAAATATTTTCTTGCGCATGTCCAATTTTTATTATTCTTGGATGACATGTTGATGCTAGCGTGTTGTGGATGTTCGAGGCATGATTAATTAGAGTATTATTGTTTTGGAGAAGTGAATTTGGGTCCCCACTATGTTGTGGATGACCTTGGTGGGTGTGCATTGAAAATTTAATTGTGAATTTAAGACGACATTGAAAATATATTCTTTTCCTCTGGCTGACTTTGTTATGGTGAAATCTTTGTGGTGGATATATAAGAAGCAATTTTGTGGAATATGTGAAGTGTGGTTAGTGTGTTGAGTATGCGTTTTGTGCTCTTGTGTGCATAAGTGTGAATATCATTGAAGAGCAAGTGTGTAGAAGGTTGAGCGAAGTATGCAGAAGTACTGTGCCTAATTGGAACTATAATCAGACTTGGATAGAAGCCATTCTCTCAGTTCAAATTTCCAAATGGTTTTAATCTGAATCTTTCTATAAGATAGTGAGTCTTCTATTTGTAATTGAACAGTGAGCTCTAGGCAGTGAGCCTGAATGCATGTGCATTCCCCTTATTCTTCTTTATACTGTTAACAAAGTATAATCTTATGGATTGACAACCACCGTGGTTTTTCCTCTAAAAGGGTTTCCACGCAAAAATCTTGGTGTTCTTTGTCTCTCTGATGTGTTAATTGCTTATGGTTAATTGTTTATTCATCAGATCTAAGATTAAAATTAAGTTAAGTTTGTAAAGTTAATTCTCTGCAACAACCTACCACTCTGCCCTCCTGTATGTCCTTGCCTCACAATAATTGGTATCAGAGCTAGTTCCTATGAAGAAAATTCTAACAGCTTGAGGTGATCCAAGATGGCAACATTCAAGAAGGACAGCCCTAGATTTGATGGCACCAACTACTCACTATGGAAAGTTAGGATGTAATTTCATTTATAGTGCATTGGAGATGCATTGTAAATGAAATTTCTAAGTTAAGTTTGTAAAGTTTAAATTTCTATGACAACTGATTCACGTCCCCCTCTCAATTGTTTGTCCTTTCTTTTGCCAATAATTGGTATCAGAGCTAGTTCCTATGAAGAAAATTCTAACAGATTGAGGTGATCTGAGATGGCAACATTTAAGAAGGACATCCCTAGATTTGATGGCACCAACTACTCACTATGGAAAGTTAGGATGCAATTTCATTTACAGTGCATTGGAGATGCTATCTGGAAGATTACAAAGAATCAATACACTACTCCTAAAAATGGACCCTCCACTCTTGATGAGATCAAGGATACATAAAGCAATACTAGAGCCATTGAAGCATTGGTGAGCACTCTGATAGATTCAGAGATGGTTAATGTGGTAGGCCTATAGACAGCTCATGAGATTTGGATAAAGTTAGAAACTTTGTATGAAGGAGATACATAGGTAAAGATGGCTAAGCTACAAAGTTTGAAAGGTAAGTATGAAAACCTAAAGATGGGTGAAGATGAGAATATTACTTCTTTTATGCAAAGAGTAAATGAGATCTAGTGCTAGGTATTAAATGTGTTGGTGGTTTAGTAAGTGAAGATGAAATTGTGGCTAAGATACTTAGATCTTTACCTCCCTCCTACAAGTCTAAAGTTCATGCTATTGAAGAGTTTATGTATGTAAACAAGATGAAAAGAGACACATTGATAGGAAAGCTTGCTACTTTTGAAATAAGTGAATTTGGTGAACCCACACAGAAGACTAAATCTGCATTCAAAGCTACTATATCTGGAAGCTACAGGTGAAGTTACAGTCCTGGAGAGAGTTCTAGAAGGGCATCCAAATATGATGAAGAAATGAAATAGATCGAAGACCAAGATAGAGAAGTTCTAGAACTGGAAGAACTCATTGAAAAACAAGAAGGAAGAGGAAAATGTAAGTTTGAAGATGTATTACCTATTAAATGTTTTTCATGCAGTAAAATAGGTCACTTTGCATCAAGATGTCCTGAAAGAGTTCCTAGGTCTAAACCTAGAAAGCCTAGATTTTAGAAGAAATGCTACTTTGCTAAAGAAGTAGTAATAGATGATGAGTCTGATAAAGATGTTGGAAATTAGGATGATTGGGCTTTTATTGCTACCATTGAAAATAATCCTGTACCTACTGAATCCACTGAAGAAAAGAAAGATCTTGCAGCCCGTGTCAAGGAGAAATATGAATGGGTCATTGATAGTGGATGCTCACATCATATGACCAATGAAAAAATCAAGTTTATGAATCTAGAAGAGTATGATGGTGGGGTTGTGAGATTTGGAGACAATAATGCTTGTGTGATTCATGGTAGAGGCTCTATTAGCCTTGGTGGTAAAGAAAATATTGATTATGTTCTCTATGTTGAAGGCTTGAAGCATAACTTGTTAAGTGTTGGATAGATGGTGCATAAGGGATATGATCTACAATTCAAGGATAGAAAATGCCAGATTCGTGGAAAATTTGGAAACATGATTGCCACTGGTGTGCAGACTAAAGGTAACATCTTTCATTTGAATATTGCTAATGGTAGTTGTTTAATTGCTCAAGTAGATGAAAGTTGGTTATGGCATAGGAGATTGTGTCATGTAAACTTTGACAACATCATTAAGATAAGTTATGCTCAAGCAGTAAGAGATCTACCTAAATTAGTGAAGCCTACTAATGTAATCTATCAACAATGTCAAATGGGTAAACAAACTAGAGTTTCCTTCTGAAGCAAGCGATTTCACTCAAATAATGTGTTAGAACTGTTACATACTGATTTGTGTGGTCCCTCTAGAGTTAAGAGCATTCATGGAGAAATATATTTTATGCTTTTCATTGATGACTACTCTAGAATGATTTGGGTTTCCTTTTTGAGAGAGAAAAGTGAAGCATTAGATAAGTTCAAAAGCTTTAAGGCCATGGCAGAAAATGAAAAAGGACTGAAGATCAAATGTTTGAGATTTGACAGAGGTGGAGAATTTCTTTCAAAAGAATTCAATACTTACTGTGAAGAGCATGGAATTAAAAGACAACTGTCTGCTCCCCAAACCCCTCAACAGAATGGAGTTGCAGAAAGAAAGAATAGAACAATTCTGGATGCTGCCAGAACAATGATGGTGGAAGGAAATGTGCCTCAGATGTACTGGAGCGAAGTGTTAAGTACTGTTGTATATACCTTGAATAGAGTAAATGTGAATGGTAATTCCGGTAAGACTCCTTATGAATTATGGTTTGGTCATAAGCCTACTGTCAAATACTTCAAAATATTTGGAAGCAAATGCTATATCAAAAGAGATGATGACATAGGAAAGTTTGATGTTAGAAGTGATGAAGGAATCTTCCTAGGTTACTCCACAAAGAGCAAGGCATACAAATGCTACAACAAAAGACTAAGAAAAGTAATTGAAAGTGAAAATGTCAAGGTGGATGAGGATTCAGCCAAATCATCCAGAAGATGTAGCTATGATTCAAATGAAGACATCATGAACCAAGGGAAGAATTCACAATCACCAAATCTACTTTAGATTATTCCATATGTTCTGATGAATCAACCACAAGTTGTTCCAGTAAATCAAGTCAGTCAAGAAGCACAGCCAAGTGCAACTACACAAGTAAGTTCAGAAAACATAGAAGTCTGAGAGAGTCCAAAAACTCCAAGGTATGTAAAGCTGAATCATTCTAAAAGTCAAATCATAGGAGATAAGAGAAAAGGAGTACAAACTAGAAAGAAAATTGATGAAGAATACTGTTTGATTTCCAAAATTGAACCTAAGAATGTCATTGAAGCCTATCAAGATGAACACTGGATGGAAGCTATGAAAGAAGAATTGTCACAAATTGAAAAGAATGACACATGGACACTAATTCTTAGGCCCAAAGAAAAAAAATGTGATTGGCACTAAGTGGGTATTTAGAAACAAGTTGAACGAAGATGGTGAAGTGGTCCGGAATAAGGAAATACTGGTATGTAAAGGTTACTCTCAAATGGAAGGTATAGATTTTGAGGAGACCTTTGCCCCTATTGCTAGAATTGAAGCAGTAAGACTATTTCTTGCTTATGTTGCTTACAAGAACTACAAAGTTTACCAAATGGATGTAAAGTCCACATTTCTAAATGGGGAACTTGAAGAAGAAGTGCATATTGAACAACTAGATGGATTTCAGCTAACAGATGAGGAAGACATGGTTTGTAGGTTAAAGAAAGCCTTGTATGGACTCAAACAAGCCCCCAAAGCCTGGTATATCAAACTAGACAAATACCTACTGAATCTTGGATTCTCAAAAGGTATTGTTGACAATAACTTATATTTCAAGATAGATCATGATAAGGAGTTAATCATAGAAGTTTTTGTTGATGATATCATCTTTAGTGGAGATGATAATTTGTGCATGAAGTTTGTTGATGAAATGAAGAATGAATTTGAGATGAGCATAATTGGTGAAATGAAGTTCTTTCTGGGATTGCAAGTTTCACAATTGGATCAAAGGATTTTCATATCTCAGTCCAAGTATGTGAAAGAACTATTAAATAATTTTGGTATGGATGATTCCAAACTGGCTGGTACACCCATGGTAACCAGATGTAAGTTGACACAAAATGATGATTCTCCTAAGGAAAACCAAACTAGATACAGATCAATGATTAGAGGATTACTCTACTTGACACATAAAAGGCTAGATATTTTGCATGTTGTATGTATGGTTGCAAGATTTCAAGTTGATCTGAAAGAATCACATGTAACTGTTGTCAAAAGAATTTTCAAATACTTGAAGGGAACTGTTGATTTTGGACTTTGGTATTCAAAGGATGATGATCTTACACTATGTGCTTATACAGATGTTGATTGGGCTGGTGATGTGGATGACATAAAAAGTACTAGTGGTGGTGCTTTCTTCCTTGGGAAGAAGCTGGTATCCTAGTTAAGCAAGAAGTAGAGCTCTATTT